>VZRR01011618.1:1547574-1603564 GCA_013398015.1 Oreocharis arfaki
GGGGGCAGGGGGGAGGGAGGAAGTTAGGAATTCAAACAGGGAAGCAGGGAAGTTATTTAAATGACAGCCTTCACTTGGTGTCCTCAGATGAGCTTGCAATGCAGCAGAAGGAGACTCAAGTATCTCTGACATCCAAACAATTTCCCAGAATTTTCCAGGACGTTCTGCAACATGTTTAGCAATTTACTCTTAAATTATACCATCACTAAATGTATAACTACAGAGCCTGATCCAAACCCAAATGAAATTAATGGAAGGACCTCAACTGATGTGACTAGTTCTTATCAACCATTGGCACATGTATCTTGGCTGACTTTTAACAAAGAATATGAAATATTACCATTTCTTTTTAAAAAGTATTTTTCAGATAAATTTACACAGGAAATGCTGTATCAAGTGCAAGCAACTGGTACAGTATCTCCTTCCAAAGTCCTCTGCCAGAATCTCTTGAACTCTGTACATTTTGTAACAGTTCTCTTCTGAGACACAATCAGCCAAAACTCACACAAATTTTATACAGATAAACAGGAGAGTAAATACAATGGAATATATTCTCTTGGGAGCAGCATACAATTTAAAGCAAAACCTATGGAGATCTAGGGCACTTTCCTATTGCCCATTATAACTGTATCCCAAACATCAAAGTGGAAGGATAATGCCTTATGTGGATGCAGGCTTTGTTGACTTTAATACTTCAGTATCCCCATGACCAATTTGAACAATTCAAGTTAGTTCCTGCCAAAACCTAAAGTCCATTAAAGTAGAATGAAACCTCCCTGTAATCTAACTCTTACTACTGGCCATGGGAAGAAAAGAAGAAGTCACCTTTAATTTTTCCATGAGAAATGTGACTCCCTCAAGGTAAGACAGGAAAATTTTACTGTAATTCATTTATGGGAATGGAAAAACACAACAGAAGAAAGATGTCTCTGTAGTGCACATTTGTAACATCAATATGTTTCATTGCCTGGAATTCCATTCCAGCATGCACTGATCAAATTTCTATCTCATGATACAGTTTTGAAAGTAACCAAAAATCTGATCAAATTTGATTTGTTCTACATTCTTCTCATGAGAAAAGCAAGTGGAACTCACTTTGAAAGCAGAGCATTCCGTTTGGAGAACTAAGAAGTGAAAAAATTACTGAGTAAGCCTCAATAAATGAAAGAGGAGAGGGCTGGAAATTATACAGTATTTGAGGTTTGCTATCGATGGATATTTAAAGTGCCCAGATTCATAGATATTCATCCCTGAAATGCTCCTCTCAAATTTCAAGCACTGTATACTACTTAACACAGTTTGTTAAAAGAAAATAACTCCCTAAATTAGTTCTTCTTTTAGCACTCTTCTATCTCTGAAGTTAAAGAAGCTGTCAGCAAAATAAAGGTCATTATTCCCATCTCATGAGTGGGAAATGCACAGCAGGAGTGGAGGTAATGATATGCCCACAGCCCTAAGCAGGTTAATGTTTTCAGGCCACTGTTTTATCCTCTGAGTCCCTCTGCCTTACACTTACCAAGCACATCTTGTTTATAGTAAAGAAATTAAACTGAAATAATAAACCAATCAGTGTTATATAATTAACACCTCTCTTTTTCAATACTGTGCTTTGTAGATGAGGACAGAGAGACAGATGTGTTTATAATGTTCAATCTGTTGAACCTGAAAATAAAAGTGTAGGCTGCTTAACCTAAATATAGTCATCAGCCTATGGAGTTGCCACTGTATTCAGTGTCTGCCATGCAGCACTAGAAAAGATTTTGTAAAGCAAACTTCTGCTAAATGTGCTCATAAATATTAGAATATTCTTGATATGCTATGCTGAAAACATTCAATCTGAGCTGCGAGCAACTAGTGTTGCATATCAATTTTTGGAAAATGCTAGTATTTGTATCCAGAGATACTACCAGCAATACAAAGTGACAAGATACTGAAACTGGCAATACAATGCCTTACACAATTATTTTGGGTCGAAGTATCCCATTGTACATAAATTCACATAATGAAGTTCGGTACAAAGCAAACTAACAATGAACTTGGCACAGAGAAACAGATCGGCAGCTGCACTGAGAATTCAATGGAGAAAACTATTTTAATGCTCGATGTGTACATAAAATTGTCTTTGAAACTGAAATGCAAATAATATACATCAAAATTAAAATTTCTTAAAATAAAATTCAGGCTTGCTTAAAATATAAACCAATTCCAGAATCAAGGTTTTTGGAGTGCTGTGATTAGCTGATGAGAGGTGTTTTAGACAGATGATATAGTAGCTGGCACTGTATCATTATTGCCTCGCTTTCTTTCCTCTCCATACGGGCTTTTAAAGTTCATATATACAATTCAGAATACGCTTTTTATAAAATCTTTTGGAGTTACATTAAGAAGCCAAAAAATGCCAGAAAACTGGTCTTCCTCCATGGGAGGAGGAAAAATGGAGCATATTATGCAAATACAAAGCCATGCAGGCATTACTCAATACAAACAATGCTAAACAGTATAATTTAAAAGAAACCACAAATGCAGTCATTGATTTTTAATATCTGCATTAAAGGTCTTCATTCTAAGTAATTACATTTTGTAGGAAATATCTTTAAATGATGTTGTGCCTATTTAAAAGGAATTATGAGAATATTATACAAACAAGGTGAGGAAAATACATTTTGCTGTGACCATTTTTTCAAATACCTTCCCTCCTCCAATATTTAAACCAGACATTACTAAAACTGCTACAAAGAACACCAATTAAAAGAGGGATTAGGTTTGCTTGTATTTTAAAAACAAATATTTAGAGATTTTTTTTCCTTTCTTTTTAGGGTGAATAATTGGCCAAACTCTCTCATCTTTTTTCATGCTTCCATAAAAACACATCCACCTAGTGCTTGCTCTGAGCCCAGGTGGGAGACAGGCAGAGAATTTTCAGAAGAGGGAGATGAGCATATATGTCACCTAATATCCCCATGCTAAAGGAAAAGACTGGTTTTTGACCTGGGGAAACCACTATCAGGGTCTGCCTATAGATGCAAACTTTATTCATGGATCAAGCAGCTGTCAGGTGAGATAGAGCAGATGATGATGATGTCATCTAACCAGCCTTCATCTCTGTGGTGACGCCTGCCTAACACCTGGGCCAGTACAAAGGCTCCCATAAGGGGTCTTGTCTCCTCCACTAAAGGACTGACCTGTCCTGTGAGAGAGCTCCCTTTTAACTGTACCAGCAATCCTTCAGATCGTGTGGATATTTCAGCAGTTTCCAGGTACTGCTGAAGATGGCAATGCTTGTGGCTTTGTAGGGCAAAGCCTGACTTGTTCAAGAGTTCAACACTGGAGGAAGGCCAAGAGAGGAGGGGGAAGTCTCTCCCAAAATGGGAGTTATGTGGTTGGAAGGGAAAACCTCTTTGGAAGATCAAATGTACACCCCCACAAGTTTCCATTTCAGTTTTGAACCCTGCTTGCTCTGCCTCAGCATTTGAATAAGGCTGAAAGTGTGGACTGAGATCCATCCCAGGCTCTGTAGCACTGCCAAGCCCAACACTTGTGCTCTTTGCCACAGGACAGGAGGAAGTGGAGGAGCCTATGAACCTTCTGGCAACATCAAAACCCGTTGCCTTCAATAACACAACAATCCCTGCTTTGCAGCAGGTGTCTAGTGCTGCCTGCAAAGTGGCTCTGGAATACAAAGTATTTTATGGACCTTTTCTGGGCAAAAAAAAGAAAAAGAAGAGAAAGGAAAAAAAAGAGAACACTAGAAGAAAAAATAAAACAAATAAAACAATTTTTTTTTAAAAAGATGAATGAGGGAAAAGTCCCACAATGATGTCTGCTTTTGTTCTGCACATCTTCCAGCTCTACAAAAAACACACAGAGAATAACTACTTGGCAGTCCACTATCAACACTGGTCCACTGATACGCAGAGTGACTTCCACCTTTACCATAGGTAACCACTCATCACTTCCAAAAGCTGCCAGCCCACAGCCTGCATTTGACCTCCTAGATTTGTACTCTGATACACTCTACATCTCAAACTTTTAATTAAAAGGAGAAGAAAAAAAGGAAGTTCATCCAAATCAATTCAAATGTACCGTTTCTCCCAATTACTGTGAATGCAGAGGTCATCATCGCATTGCATCATTACATTGAGGAATAATCTAGCATGAAGTCCTATAAATTAGCTTAAATAGCTTGTGTGTTTTCATCCATAACAGCATATTTTATAAAGATATACTACTGCTTTTCTGTGTACAAGAAACTAAATTGAACAGGCACATTACATCTATTTTATATGAACTTTAATGAGAAAAGCCTGATACGAACCTTCCCCCACTGCGTATCTATGAAATTTAAACAGAAGAAAAAAGAGATATTATTTTCTGGCTGCACATTAGATTCTGATGCTTTAGATTGCCTTTTTTCTTTTGAGGAATGCACCACATTCCTGGCACTTCTATTCAAAACAAGCTTGTGTTTTAAAGAAAAGAGTTCAGTATTTACAGTGACATATATAAGAACAGCACTGACAGAAAACTCTGATATATAATTACAACTTAATCTAAGGAAACACCCATTTTAAGAGAAATGGTAATTGCACGAAAAGTACCACCCAATCTGAATCAAAAGATGCTAGTTTAGGATACTATATATCAAACCCCAAATATCCTATGTACTTTTATGTCCTGACAGTGGACCACCTGTCCAAAAAAAAAAGCAGCACAATGAACCTAAATGCTACAAACAAGTAAGAATTCTTATAGAACCTATGCTGCATGCAGAATTCTTCACAAAAAACACAATAAATTGAAATCAGAGAGAGCTCCATCAGTTTTGTTTTGGAACACTGGCGAGTACGTACGTAATGACTTTCCCCTCTTGAAACATCTCTGCTTCATTCTTATGCATAGACTTGAAGGGTCATTTACGTGTTTGGCTTGTTGCATCAATTCAGAGGGTAGAGTTACTGTAAAAATTTACATTACAGCAGGCTTGTAGTGATGAAGCAGGCAAGCACGAGAAAAAAGCTTTTATTGCTTTTATTTTAGATTTGATGGAAAAGTGCAGTCATTTAATATGACAACAGCCATCATGAAATTTGATTTGTTTATTGATTAAATTATGTTTTATTTAAGCAGAATTTTTGAAAGCATTGAAATTTCAAGATAAAGCACAAATTTGACCTATCCATCCAGATGGTGTTGCTCCTGAATTGATCATGTATTTCAATTTGCTGTACCCACTTTAGTTTATAGTTGTGACATTTGCAGTGCACCAAGGACACTTACTGAAACTCAAAGTTAATTTGAGTAAAACACTACCCTATCTACTACTCTCCACACCAAACTCTTTTATTAAAAATGGGAAAAAAAAGTTTTCATTTCTCCTAGAACACAAAAGTTGCTTGTAACAAAGATGGCACTTTATTTAAAATGGACCTATAGAATTCTTTACAAAATAAATATATTTTTGAATCTTGATGGCTTAGGTTTTACTGTAACTTGCTACTCTGTTGAAGGTCTTGGAATCACAGGTGGATCAGTCCTTTGGTGCAGATAATAAGGTGAAGGACAGATTTTTAAGAACTAAGCAGCACTAGCTTTCAGCTAAAGGTAGAGCTCGCTGGCAGCCTGACTAGACCTCTGGGCTTTTCCCCCACTCCTGCCAACAGCTTTTTTTCTTGTCTTTTTGAGGCGCAGGCTGAGTTAATTTTGCGCTGGAAGAGTTCCCTGAACCTGCATGCAGGTGCAAAAAAAGAGGACGGCACTGTGCAGGGACAGATTTAGATGGCTGAAAACACTATGGGTCACCTTGGTTTGAAATGCACCACGTGTTTCCAATAACTAGTCTAAGTTTCAAACCCCTAAATTCCCAGACTTGTCACTGTTTCTTATATGCACTGCTACTCTCATTCATCTGATTTTTCTTGATTTATTTCTCACTTCGGTTATTCCAAAGGACCCAAAACAGAAAAACACTTAGTCCCCAAATCAAATTTAAATGTGTATTTGGGGTTCTTATTATTGGGTTAAGTTTTTAATCTTTTTGTGAAGTTATTCAAAGCCAGTGAAGACATTTCAGATTCAACAGACTTTCTCAACCTTTTTTTTTGTCTTAGTAAAACTACTGTATTACTAATGATACCAAACCAAGTTATAAGATAGTGGAGTGAAGACTGCAAATATTTGCCTGCAATATCAATTATAAAGAACAAGAATTAAAATCATTGTCAATACCTGTGGTTAAAGGCAGATGAGTGACAGAAGTTAGACAGGTGAGAGTAAACCAGGTTGATGCTAATGTTGCTCCAGATAAAAGCAGCAGCAGTATGAACTTCAGCATGCCCCTGATAAAATCTGCAAATCTAAAATAAAAGCACACATCAGAGCAGTACAAATGCTGATTTTCATATTATTTAAATGCGATGCTTGACAGTTAATTCAGTTTATTCTCATTAAGCATTCTGGAGACTATAAAAACAATTTAAAAGTCATTTCTCATTTTCAGAAATAGAAAATAGGTATTTTTATAGAATGGTGATATTTCTAGCTGTCAAGCTGAAGAGCCATGGATTTTTTTAGCTGTCACGAAATAACAACCAAACCAGAACAATTCTCAAGAAATTCTCAAGGCATCAAATGAATACACTTGGAGGAAAGTTTTTTTTCCTTCTGCATTTGTTGGACACAATATCACACCACTACTTCCATCAGGTTTGCCAGTCTCCCTTGGCAGACACAGAGCTCCATTAGCATATGAGGAGGCTGCCACGTTTCATTCAAGACATAGTTAAGTGTCAAGATGCATTCCTGTGGGAAATGGAAAAACTCCAAAAAATTCCAAAGAATGCCTAGTTGAAGATGACAAGGAACAGCTTCTGAACCTTCGGAGGCATTGGTGATGAAGCTCATGGTGGCTTAGGCAAGGAAGGAACTCTTCACACAGGGGGTCACTCTGCCAGTGGCTGCTTTGGGTTGAAAAGTTCCAGAAACCACAAGCTTGGTGCTACTCCTCTTCTAGACACACCCTGCTGACAGAGTGGGGTAGGACAGCCCCACAAGTCCTCGGGCAGTCTGGCTGTTATATAGAGTGAATTATGATTTTTATATATTTGATGGTACAATTGCTTTTTTCATCTTTTTTTCCTTTTTCTTTCAAGGAGACAATGCTTTTGAGCAGTGCTCGTGAGGCATACTTATCAGTGCAACTGCTCTTTTCAAAGCGGATGTCAACCAAACTACCAAAAAAGATACATTAGATAAGGCAATGTCATTTATTCATGAGTAATTTGTATAATCTCCTGCTTAGGAGCTGTGATTTTGGGATGGACAGGTTAGGTATGTATTTCTAAAGCATGTCTTCTGCCTCCTACCTTGATTAGGCTAATGGTAGCATAATCCACCTAGTTTGGTTCATGATGAAATTTGTGTATCCATCAGCTAACTGCCTTCTCTGCCCTGACAAAGATCACTCTACAGGCAGATACCTTATAGCTTACTTGATAAAAGAGAAAATACTTCCAACACTTTGAGAACTTCCACATATACTGTAAGAGATGTAGGAGTAATGCAGTCAAACACTCCCCCAAACCAACTTCTTTCCTCTTATTTTGATTCTCCCCATGCTTTAATTCCACATTGAATTTAGCAGTGAGTAATTCAATAAGCAGTAGTGGGAGATCAATGCTGCATATAATCTGAGAAGTTTATGACTGCAGTGTTCAGGTGGCTTATGCATTCATCTCCAATAGCCAGAGGTCAGCTGCTACTGGTGGATTTTTTTCTGATAATCCAATCGAGGAGTCAGGATCGCCTCACTGGTTTGCCAGTTTCTTTAATTATTCTTTGGGATCACTAGGGTCAAAATCAGCAATTTTAAAAGCTTTGCAGAACCATCTCAAATTGTAAACTTTCAGCTTATTCCACAGAGACTCTCACTTTGCCTGCTGGCAGACAACATCAATGTTCTCTGTCCTTACAGGCAAGGGCAGTGACATAGATCCTGTCTAATGAGACAACGTGAGAAGTGTCAGCCTTCCTGGAGGGACAAGGGGTGATCTCTAGGGGATCCTCTATCTCTATACCACCACCAGGGATATTGGGGGATGGGAGGATGAGATGCATCTAAGCCATTCATAACAGCTAAGTGGAGGAAATACCTACCAGGCAGCTGCAACTCTTTCTGACACAAAGATCCCAGTTTGGGCAGCAGTGTGCTCCAAAGAGCTCTCAGATATCACAGAATTCCAAAAGGGACAAATGTACCCCAAAGGTAAAGGTTTACGCAGCTACTGGATTCAGCCAGCAATAGAAATAATGGGAAAAAAAATGACATAGCAACCTAGCCTGAACTTGGTAATTGAAGGACTTCTGTTTCTTGTCTGGTTACAGGAGAGTAAAGAAGACTCTAAATCTAGTCCAGTCTTCAGAATACTTGTTTCAATCAAAAAATACGAGAAATTACTTTTATCCTCAGACCCAGCATTTGATTTCAAACTGTTGTTCTGTTTAAATCCTTGTTCATCATCTAGCATGTAAGGGATTGTCTGCAGCTGCTAGAACAGTAGACACAACAGGAGAGAAGGTGCATCCTTTGCCAGACAGAGACCTCTGAGCCTACTGCTGGTAACAGTCTCCAGCCTCCCAGCAGATCCAGCCCTAGGCTGTATCCTACAGCTAAAATCACAAACCCACACTGCTGACAACACTGTCTGTTGCTAAGGAAACTATCACCACACCATAAAGTTTCAGCATTTTGACTACACTGCAGGTTAGAAGCAGGAACTGAAACTGAGCCACAGAGGACAAAACCTCAGAAATATCTATGATCCTTGGCAAATGTGTGGGAAAAAATTTTAAAAACAAAATCTGAGAAAAGGGAATAGATTAAGTTTCCATGCAATGATACAAATGCTGCTCTTTGACACTGCTTTTCTTCAAACTAGTAGCATTTGAAAGTTGCCAGCAAAGGGTACAGCACCTACCAGCTGCCCAAAATAGGCCAGGCTTTTCAATTATAAAAATGCATCAAACACATTAGCTAAACGTGTAAGTTCATGGCTATCAGGACAGCAGTGGGTGGAGAGTAGAAGGATTTATGTATACTACTGAGGAAAACTTGCACCATTTTGAAAATGAGATAGATAAACAAATTTCCAAACTGGGCATTACTTTAAATACAGATGATTTAACACCTACTATGATGTACAGGACCTAATGCTACAGGGCAAGGCTCAGGTTGTTAAAAATTCTAAATTATAGAATCTGCATTGACAAAAATGGAAGGAGCAAAATCCTAAGCTGCACCAATTTTGCTTTGACAAATTAGCAGAAGGAAAAAAAAGGAGAAAACCCACCCCAAAACTAACAGCTTACTGAGAGGTGGTTAAAGGAGAGAGCTGCTTGCTTGGCAAATCACAGTTCTGACACTGAAATATATCAACTTGTCAGCTTTGACAAGAATCATTACTTAATTTTCCTAATTACAACTTTCAGCAGATTACAGTCAGACTCGTCATTGATTCAACCCTACACAGATAAATGCTGAATAGGCCTAGGAGGGAGAGTCATCCATCAGAAGTGACAAATCACCTCCTCCCTCCCCTTCTGTATGCAAACCCTCCCATTTGAACTGTGTATCGCCCAAGTTAGAAAGACATATTTGAAGACAGACTGTTGGTATTTTTAAAATTTACTAAATGCTACAAAATACAGGTATTCGACAAGGTTTGAAATCAATTTCGAAGCAGTTAAAGGGACTGCAGCATTTCCTGAAACTTAACCCAGGCAATATAGTAAAAACCCAGGCAATATAGTAAATAAATTATTCTACCATAAAGACTGAGATTTGCATGTTGGCATAGAGTCTACAGATTCTCTCCTAACAAAGTTAAGTGAGCTTTTAAGTTCTACTATTGAAATGTTGCAAATATACTAGAGATTAATTCATGATGGGAAAGATTAAACTGGCACTCTACCTGCTTCGACCAGTGGCATCCGTGTCCTTTACAGCAATCTATTCTCTTACAGAGAAAACATTGTATCTGAGCTTGGCTAATCAAAAGCAACTCTTTTTAGAGGAAATCAGGGCATGAACTTTGTTTGGCTAGATGAAGTCCTTTGGCCTGCATCTGGAGTGGATGGGAGAGAAGCGCTTGTTTCTTTTCCCTAGGTCAGGAGTTTTTTCCTCTCCCTGTTGCAGTTGCTAGGCAGCCTGCAAAATGTCAGGATGTGAAACCTCACATTTCTTTATGCATTGTGTACTCCAATGAGGCACAGCAAGTGAAAAAAAGAGAGCTTCAGTTTCTGTCCTAAAAAGATCACTCTCTCCATCCACAATGTCACAACGATACAACAATTACAGATATCTGCACATGTGCTAAACTCATTGCACAAACTGGAGTCTAAAGATCGGACACAGACAAGCCAGGACAATGCTCAGATACCCCAAAGCAAGGGGAACATGTGATTGGTTTTAATCACATCATAAACGCACTGCTCAGGTACCTCCTAAAATACCTTTGCTCCCCCCCATTATCCCTTTTGCTAAAGAGGACCTCAATGAAGAATAAGCAGCAGCCTCTTGGAAGGGCAGTCAATTTCTTGCTGTTCCACTCCCTGTGTCATCAGCACTCACGACGGCCAGAGAGAGCTGTGTCTGGATTTAACACCCACACTGTAGCCCATAGCAGACAGCAGAAAGTAGTTAGGCTACACAGGAATCCAACAACCTGTCCAAAATGGGCCCAGACTAATTTCTCTGTGGAAGAACATAATGTTATTGTGGGTAGGCTGCCTGTACTACATTCCCTATATCCCTTTGGAAATCAATACGCCCAAAAGTGTTGATGGAAGGAGACAGACAATAATTTCTTCAGTGCTTTCCAAATGTGCTACAATGAGGTTCTCCCTCATACCAGGCAGCTGAATTCACCAGAGCTGTCTTTAAAAGCAGCGTACAGGAAGCCATTGTCAGGAATAACAGTCCGACTTCCCAATTCAGGTATATGCATGTGGAGTCCTCAATCCCCAGCAACCACTAACATGGTACAAATTATTGCATTACTAGAAACACATTATAACCCCAAAATGAATTTTCCATTTCAAGTTTCTGGAAGACGAGAGAAAACAAGTTCTGTTCTTAAGAGGATAAACTAAACGACAATCACAGTTGAAGAAAGAGAGACGAACCTGTAATTATTCCTACCTTGCCATTGCTATGCCAACAACACAACCTCCAACTATAGACCAAAATCCAATCCAGCCTGCATCCACCTGACAGGAAAAAAGAAACCAAAACAAAACAGAGAAATGTGTTAAAGCTGAGAAAATAAGATGATGTTACTTTCAAAGCAAATGTCGTGCAGGAGCTCCAAACTGCTAACAGCTCTCTACAATAATCTGAAGTGCAAAGCTTTTTCTAGGAAAGGAAATAAATTCACTGCAAGAAAGCATGACTAAGTAGTCTATGCCCTAAATGTGACCTCTCTTTATGGAATCTGAGTAATGTCCTCTGTTTTTTTATAATACTCTATCAAAAGCTTAGAAATCATCTTCTCCCCACTTCATCTTTTCCACAGGCATACATTATTTTCTTTCGCTAGAGATGCAGCAGCCAACAATACTCCCATTTGTTTACCTACTTCTTCCTTCTTGTCAAAAGGTGTGTACAGTTCTGAAAAGACTCACCACTGATGGAGAGTCAGCAGGGAGAATTATGACAGTTTGGGATGCCAAAGCTACAGTTCATTTTGTTTAAAATTTCAGGGAGTAAAGTGGTCCATATGTATTAATAGCATGCTAAACATAAAAACCTGATAAAAATGCATGCTAGTGCAAAATAAAAACATGCCACTTACAAAATTGCTGCCGATTATCAGTCAGGAGATACTTACTTGGCTTACATGAACAGGTGTTAATATCAAATCCAGAACACCAGACCAGCCAGAGAAAACCCCCAGTGGTATTGCATAGGCTAAAGCAATCATCAAGAACCGGAAATTGCTGTGAAGATAAAACATTGCCATTAGCCTCAGCTTATATTAAAAATTGCACCAAGATTAGCCAGGAGAGTAAATCACACCCTAGAATCTATTATTCTGCCCATCAAGGAAAACAGCAAAGGTCTGAAGTAGGAGTGAGCCAGGCAACACGAGAAAGGTACCCAGCCATGTCACTGAATTTCTAGTGGATGATATGTTACTGCCTTAGCACTGTGATAATAGAAAAAGCCAGTCTCTCCACATAGTTCAAAGATTTCTGAAACATGCTGGGCTCATATGTTTCTCATTTCTGCAAGCAATTCTTCCATGCATTACCATGGGCAACGTACTTAGCCTAAGTGTATGTTAGGAATTATAAGCACTAATTTAAAAGATGAAAAGCTTATTACAAAAATAAAATCAGATTCATGCCTCTTGAACTGTACTTAAAAATAATAAAAAAAAAGAAATCCACTTTACTTCTCTATTTTGGTGTAAGGCAAGGAAAGCTCTGGAAATGAGACAGATACAGTTTAAAGAGTGGAAAATTTTGACAATCTGAACTGGCAAAAAACAGAGACAGATATAATACCCTACTCTAAACAGTCAACATGTTTGCTTTTTCCCCCAATTAAACTTATTCAATCTTTAGTATTCAGTGAAGGTGAAGCAAAGCTGTATCATCATCTTCAATATACAGAGCTAAATAGGAATTTAACCAACAACTTCCCCCACCCACCGTAACTGAAAGCAAATGTGAAATCCTTGCTAAGAGACATCCAAGTTTTCCTCAAAAATGTTTCAGATGGAAAAAAAAAATACTTTGGAATCTGAAACAGTGATATTTTAAAGTGAAGAGATTTTACGGTGATTCCAAGGTCAGCCATCCCATGGGATATCTGTGTAACCCCAAATGTGGCTCTCTCCAGTCCCAAACAATTTACATAAAATTGATCCTGATCAGTACAAGTTCCTTGGCATGCAGTGGCAATTTGATAGCACACAGTTACAAAAGCCAAGAGGGAGAAAGAGATTAAATTACTATCCAAAACATTTGTAAGTTTGCAGCTTAGGCTGTTTCACTCCCTTAGATGCTCCACACACAACACACCAGCCAGTGCTTTTTGCACTGCTCTTTTTCACACATCCTCTTCTTGAATAACACATTCTCATCACATGAACATATCTTCTGCTTTCAATATCATTCGTGTCAGATTTATATTTTAATGCAAAGAAAAACAGTTCTCAAACTTTCAGCTCTTCTATACATTCATTATATTTCTCTGAATGCTACTGTCTCCCTGATAACTTTTTTTCTTTCTTAAGACTGCCACACTCTTATCCTAGTCTATCTTGTATCACCTTGGCATTTGATGCTATTTAGTACTATCCATGTGAAAGCCATTTCAACATCTGTAGAATAAAATAAAAAGGAATTTTGCATGGACATGATAGAGCCGTACTGTAGATTGCTATGAGGGAACAAGTCTGAATGCAGTGTTCTGAAATAACACTTGCTGAATATTCAAAATTTTTGGCTATCTGGACCTCAACTTCATTAAAGAGCTACTTTTGAGGGAGAACTTCATTTATTTGACCAGAATTTCCTGTGGTATATTTGTTTTCTGTAACTCAAGCAACAAGACAGACTGTGATGTGGGATAGCTGCTCTATGCCACATCCAACTCCTAGTACCAATACTAGAGCAACAGCTCTGCATGATGGCAATCTTCAGGGACAGAGGCTGTTCCCCTGCCTAGTCCACAACAAGGAAGGTGACCAGGAGAAAGGGAGCCTGGCAGTGACAGAGACACTGATCACCAGGTGTCGTTCTGCCCCCTTGCCCAGCAATATCCCGTGCTGGCTAAAGCCGTTCGAAACACACATCTTCAGTAGCAGCTCCACTTCTCATGTGGCTCCAGTGACTTGTACACAGCTTTTGCAATTTTGCAATTGCTCCACCCCTTTTAGAAAAATGTGCTGTCTGTCACACCATCAGCTGTTGAACCCACACTGTTTTCCATCCTATCAGCAATGACAGGATATCAGCATCATCCTCTCTGTTAAACCCTTCTGCTGGAATATGAATTGATTTTTTCTTCTGTTTTTTTCAGGAACCTAACGCCCCTAGAATCTGTAAGACAGGCTGGTTCAGAGGGGAGTCCCATCAAAGTCAGTCATCATTTTCAGAGTAACTTTGACAGTGCCTATTAACATCAGGCACACTCCGAGCAGCTTCCATTATTGGATGGTGATGTTGATGAAAGTGTCATTAAAGCAATAATGATGCATAAAATTCCTGATACAAAATTCCAAATTTGCTTACACAGTCCCTAGAAAATATAAAAGCCATAACGGGATTAAAGTATTTTATTACTTCAAAACAAAAATCGCAAGAAGTTTTTTTTTAATGCAAGTTTTAAGACTTATCAATCATTTACTTGCATTAGGATTTTTTTCCATTGAAGTTTGTGGAATATTCTGAACTGGGGAAACAAAAACAAGTCCTATTTTCTTCACCCAAGAAACTGAGATAGGGCACTATACTTTTTCTTATGGAAATTCAAACTACACTTGTCACAGTTATGTGATAGACTGCTAGAAGATTTGGGCTTAGCTCCCAAACCATGACCAATCTGTCGTCTCCCACTGCAGGCTGAGAGAGCTGGTACCAGGAGATAATCAGACATCAATTAATTGTTACAATCTGTCAGAAGGAGGAACCCTCCAAATCAGAAGGAAGAATCAAGTTCCTAAGAAAGTCCCCCAAAAAGCGCCCACAGGGGATGGCTGACCTCTGCTGATGGTATAATAACTCTGCAAGAAGCAGCTCATGTAGATGACTGCCCAAGGACCTGAAGGAGTGTGGGAGTTGCAAGGATGTGATAGATCCCTTTTGTGTCCAAGGAAAAAAAGGTCAGTGACTTCAATAGTAAATTTAAGTTATGTTGCTTTATTTTGAAGAAATAACACTGCAGCCTGGGGGAGAAGACAGGGAAATGATGAACATCTCAATTCTCATGAGTGTCTCTGGTGCACAGCTGGGTCAGCCCACCAGCTCACACACATCCTAAATGCCTTACACACAGTTCTTACACCACAGGGTAGGCTTACAATAAAGGGAAATCATGATTTCCTGGTACTCATCTGCTGGTTACCCTCAGTCTACACCACTAAGTCAAAAGAAAGGCTCTCTGAGCCAAAATGAAGCTTAGATTAGGCAGGCAAGAGAGCTTAGAAACCTAGTGAACCAGATGATGGATTTCTCTTGAAGCATGGCAGATACCATTTTCTTTTATAAAACGCCCTTGCATGACAGATTGTTACTGAACAGCTCCCCAAGATAAGTGGGTTTAATGATGAACTGTTGATTGTTTCATGTATAGAGGAATGAAGAAGTGCCTTTGATAAAGGGCAGCATGGAAGAATACATAAAGACCAGAGGGAAGAGAGATATAATTATCTACCTGTCCACATTATTAAAACACCCCCTTGGTTCTTGGAGACACTGTAAACTACATTCATTATTTAAGAGTCCAGTTTGTTTTCTTAAGTTTCATTGATTCTTGTGAACAGTAAGACAGCTTTGCTGTTTACATCCTGACCTTACCAGTATCTCAGGTCCACTGTTTACAACACCTTGAACACGGAATCTAATGGTCATAAAATTCCCAAATGGAGAACCACCAACTGAAATTTTATATTTCACCTGAGGAGCCAGTTGCTGTTTGGATTTCTGTTCAACAGCAACATTTTTACAACACAGCCCTCAGGCAGGGTCTAACTGCACATCAGCTTGGGTGCAGAACAGCATTATTGTGTGTGCCAAGTGTCCTTAAGGGAACTGCTATTTTTTAACACCCTGAATAGGTCACTTTGCTGACTAACACCAGCTGTACCAGCACCACTACACCCAGCTGTACTCACACCTCCTGAGTGCCAGCCTGCTGCAGGATGAACACACAGGATTAAGCATCCTGCCAACTAATTACTCCCCCAAACGAAAAAAAAAAAAAGCCTCCAAAAACAAAAGAAAAGAAAACCCAGTGACAACAAGGGATGAGTTGTTTCCACTGCCTCTAAATACACTTATTGAAAGTACAGCCCACAATAGGTCTGTAATAACTAAATGTCTAAAGCTCCACAATTATCAAGCTTCAAGCAGCCCTTTACATGCAGATTCAGCTCCTATCACTACATCACTCAACAAACAATTACAGCAAGAGTCGGAAGCTTCTCCGTGAAGTCAGCCATACTCCGTACCAGGGAGCAGCTCTTCTCTGCCCCAAAGTTCCTCTGTGCAGTATCATGTACAGGGCATGGGCCTTCACAATTATTCACCATTAATATGACATTGCTTTAGCTGTTCCTCTGAGATCATATTTCCATTACACAAGATGCTGTACAAACACTAGGGGAATGTGGGGCTGCATCTTACCAAAAGAACCCAAGTGGGAGAAGCTGCCAACACTGTCACTTTCTTTATAATCTTTATTTTTTTCAACCTAGGAATTCAAAGGAAGCTAGCTCACCTTTGAGCCTATCCAGAAACACATCTGGAGACATTTTTCCTATTCCCAGTTCATATTTTAACATACAATTAATGAGATTTAATAGATCATGTACTAGTTTCAGACAGTTCATTCATTGCTTCCATGGCTGAATGAAAGCAGCTGAATAATCCTTCAAAAGACAAGTAAACCCCAAATTCATTCCAATATAACAAGCACAGAAGAAAGCAACTTATAAGTTAGTTTTGCCCAGTGTTGCTCACTGTTTTCTCACAGCTCACTTTTAACAATCTTGTATAACCTGATGTAACAGAAGCATTGCATAAGAAAAGTCATGCTAACAGGAGGACTAAAGCACTGCTGGTGCTGAAGAACTGGCATGAAGACTGAAGATATACACAGTGGTTTAAAATTTAATGTCTGCTCTTTAGCAGTTAGCATCCTTTTATGTCTTGACATTAATATTTAATTTTATTTTGTTTAAAAGCACTACAAACCAACTTGTTTGCTCAATGAGAAGATTAAAGCACACTTGTTTTTATTTACTCAGGCACTGATCTGCTTTGAAGTGGAAACCCAATGAGGTCCTACCTTAAGAGTCTGCAAAAACTTCTCCTGTAGCTGAGCCTCTGGCTTGCTGCAGCCACGCTGGGGGGGAAAGGAGGGCGCGAGGGGAAGTAGGCCAGCGCTGCAGAAAGTATCAGGGAAACCATTCCAAATTCTAAGCAAGAGGGCAAAGAAAAACAAAACCAAGAACAGATGTTAGCATTGAAAGACTTATTTCACTGCAATGCTGTTATCAGCCAGCCTCCAAGGCATAAATCCCACCACAAGCGCTTGACTGCTCCTGACAACAGAATTCCGTAACTTGAAGGAGAAATTTCTTTCTCCTTCCAAAAACAAGATTTCAAATTGAGATGGAGAATCAATGAGACTGGCAGTCTATTCCAGTGATAGGTGCTGCAGAGAACCAGGCTCACACACAGGGAACTCAGTGAAGCAAAAGGAAAGCTTTTGCTTTTTCTCTGCAGAGAGAACTGCAATATGAGGATTTGGCCACGTTTCCTTGTGATGGAAGTAACTCAGTGCAGGTAACAGCATGATAGAGACTTTAAACAGATGGGACAGGGGAAGCCCCAGGGCATGGAATAACAATTATTCATTGCATAAGATGATGAAGGCAAACAAAAGGTCAAGCAAGGCAGCAGTTCCAACACAAACAGTTCTACATGGCAACAGAATACAAAGAGCAAAGTGCAGCAGCAGCCATGGCTCAGGAACAGAAAAAGTACAGGAAAGAGGGGGGAAAAAAGAAAGAATACAGCTGTTTGTGGATGCTCTGCTTGTTTAGCAGCAGGTATTCCAAACCTTTGAAAAATTTCATAGCAGAAGTTTGGACATGAGCTTGAAAAGTGATGAGCACTTCACAGAAAACAGTTAAGTCCCAGGAGCAGGCATTCTGAAGAGAAACAACTCTACCTGCAGCCAGTCTAATTAATTTGTTCTACAGGCCTTTTACAATGTATATCATGCTCTCCACAGTCCTCAATCCCAGTATTTCTCCTATCCCCTTTGAAAACAAGATTCTTTGTGGCTAGAGACAAAAATGTATAGCTGAAGTGTGCTATCTTAAAAGAACTTGTGATCTTATAACAAAGAAGTTTTCACTGACACCACAAATAAATTCCAGCAGAGCTGGATACTCAATTGCCTTAATTTTCTTTTTTTCTTCTCTTTTTTAATAAATCAATATGAACATGGCACTTTGCCAGGTCTTCTGCTAAACTAGAAGAAAATAAATTCAGGAAACTGAAAAGTAAATAACACTCAGAGTCTAAATGGATCAGCTGGAGATGGGGAAGGGAAACGAATGCTTCTATTTGGCACATGGGAAAAAAGGCATATCGAGAGTGTGACAATGCCATTTTTCATGATCAAATACCAAAGGATTCATTTTGAATTACGTGGTGTCTCTTCCTGCTGTGGTGTAACTGCATGTTTTGAGGGCCAAGGGCACTTTAACTAGACCTTCTCACTCCTCTGCTCTCCAGAAAATAGACTGATTTTTATCTTTGTGCACATTGTTTTGGAGACCATGAGCAGTGCATAAAGAACTGGCTGTAACTGATCATCCCAGATCTAAGAAAGGGATGAGATGCTCTGTCACTAGAGGGTGATTCTAGACAGCTCTTTAGTAAAAGCTGTTTGTCCCCCCTCCTGCCTTCAGTCTACATACAGGTTCAAAGTTATACATATGTACATGCATACCCACATTTTAATCACATATTAAAGGAAGATTTAAGACTGCAGACACGTATAGCCAATCAAGAATGTGGTCACACAAACCCATCAATTTTGTCCAAGGTACTCATTATTTAGCTTCGTTATACTGCAATGCTGTAAGGCGAAAGGCCAGGTTTTTTTCTGAAGAATGATACCACATTGATAATTTTAAGTCATAGAAATATTTCGTAAAAGGTGCCCATCTGGGGCCTCATCTATGCACTGCCTCAAGATTTCTGCCATTCAAATTGCTGTAGTAGGAGCAGTATAGTAACCCCCCCCCTTTTTTTTTTTTTAATTATTAAGTTCAGCATGCTGTCCTTGTAGTACCTTCTTGAAATTCTTTAATGTTTCCCAGTGTTATACTTCACAGGCTAACAAATTTTCCTACAAAGATCTGCTCTCATGCACAAAAGAAATGTGCAGAATTCATTCTGGAAATGAAAGCATTTCGATCTGTTGAAGAATATGAGTTTTCAGTCCCATTTTAGCTTTGTATACAATACTTACACCTCTATCAAATGTCCAGATACTGCCAAACACATCTGATTTCTTACATATTTAAATCCTTCCTCAATAGGAAACCTACACTCTTATCTCCATCATTTACTTTACCAGACTAGAGGAAGAGGAATACAATCTAAAACTTTTCCTGGGCACGTAAGCAGTGAGTAAAAGTAAGCAAAATCGAGAAGGTAAGAAACAGGTCAATGCTGAGAGTGAGGGAGCTGCAGTCACAAGAGGGAAGCTCTTCTGCAGGAGCTACCAGCTTCTCAACAGTGCAATGGATGCGCTCAAGCAGAGCGAAGCACTTGGAATGGGGCAAGTCATAAATTAGTGTGCAGAGACACAGACATGTACATGGATCTCTTGTTGAGGAGTGAAACTGGTATGCTTCACAAAAGCTGGGTACCACACCACAGTGCCTTGTGACGTGAGGGATGCCTGCATCTTAGCCTAGGAAGCAGGCAGCCCGATGCTTGTGTAAACCCCAAACAGACAAAAAAAAAGAAAGGGGAAAAAACCCAAGAGGTTTACAGAGCCACAAGCCTCCTTGATACAAAGTAATTTTCCTTCAGACAGGCTACTCATTGCACAAAAACCGACCCAATCCCAGAAACCCCCCCCTCTCCACCTTGTTCTGTAGGAACATTCCAGGGGGCGTGGGGGCCCCTTACACACCAACAAACTTTTTTTGTTTGTTTGTTTGTTTTTGTTTAGACAAATATTGATTTTACAATGATATGTATGAAAGCACAAGCTCTGGCTGCAGTCCAGAATAATTCATGCTTCCTTATGCAATTCAGGTAATACAATTCAATCCTGATTTGCTACATCTGTACTACTTGAGCTGTGAACCAGAATGTGCAGCGACACAGATGACACAGAAAGAGGCTGTGGCAATTCAGCTGAGCTCTTAGTCCGTGTTTGAGATAAAGGAACAGCACTTTATTAAAACACAGAAAAGACTGGAGTTAACAGAGCAATTTCAGAATGGGTTTATAAGCAATTGCTTCGTAATCATGTTTGAGCTTAAGTCCTTGGAAAATTTGCACACTCTTGGCACACTACTGATCCCAAGTTAACAATTCACATCATTACTGTCTTTTAAAAGACATCATCTAACTTTTGGAGGCTGCTTATTTAACGCTAGCTTACACACAAGCAACAAGCTCATTAGAAATGCAGAGTGCTTACCCTGTGAAACTGGCTTTCCTGCAGTATCCGAAAGGAGAACTCACACCAAACCTGACCACACTTGCTCAGGAAGTGGGAAAGCGGGACATTTGAGCCCAGCTCCTTGTTCTTCTAAATTCTGCAAAACCTTTACTACTAATCTGTGAAGTAAATTTGACCCAAGTTTTCTGCCCAGCTGTTTAAGGGGACAAATACTACCCTACCACACCTACCAGGTGTTTTTTGTCCCACAGGTGAACAGAGCCGACTGTTCACCATCACCCACCATGAGGCAGCCATCCTTCCACCTCTGGAGCCCATGCAACACAAGAGAGCACAGGGAAGCAGTCAGCAGGGACCTTGTGCCTTCAGCCCTCCAGGGAAACAGGGCTGAGGTGAGACAGAACAAATCTCATGAGGATTCAAAGCAAACTCCTCTTCGACAGTTCTTCGCCATTTTAAACCAGTTGGAGGTTTTCCACCACCACTGTGATTCACTGCAGGCCAGCAATGTTCACAAAGCAGCTGTCATTGTCTGAACAGCTACAGGGGTTGCAGCTCCTGAAAAGACATATCCCATAGGACACAAGCAGAAGGAAACCATCTCTGTTCGAAGTTATCTTGATGACCAGTCATCTCTGGTTAAAGTCTTTCAAATATTAAGTGAGAAATACAGATGCCCCACAAAACACAGTTCCTAGGAAGCTGAAGAGCTGCTGTAGGATCATCTCTTGCTGGGACCAGTGATCCCAAACAGGTCGAAAAGGGTGTTCCCACACCCTTGCCAGCTCAGAAAGGTAGAAAGAGCCATGCTGAGACATGGGGCAGGCAAGACCTGAACTGTCATGGCAAAATCCATCCCTGTTTCTGAGGAAAATGCTTAGGAAAACCTCCCAAAAGAGAACAGAAGAGAATGTGAATCCAATGCGCTGCTCAAAGAAACATTTTTAGTGCTACCAGACTCAAAACAGTGGTTTCAAGCACAACACGGTACTTCCTTAGGCAGATGAATTCTTCCCTCTCCATGGAAAATCTGCAGAGGGAGAGCTAATTGCTAGGGTTTTCCTCCCCTAATCTACTGCTCCTCAGGACAAAAGGAGCTTGCTTTCATTCTTCCTTCATTCACACTAGCCATTTTCATCTGCCACTAGATTTTCAGAGCCTAACACCATATTTACTTGTGAAAAAGGCTTAGCCAAACCTGAATTTCCTTGTTGTTTCATCTGAGTCCAGTAAAAAGTAGGTTACTCAGAAATACTTGCTGAAGTCATGATTCTAATTCTATTACACTTCTTTAAAACAAACATTAAAGTGGCCCTCACCCAACAGGAATCTTAACTTGACAAATTTCTGTAAGAATAACGTCCAGGAATAAATGATCACAAACAGCTAGCTAAATCCCCTAAACCTCCATATAAACTACACAGTATGTATACCTTACGACTTCCGGAACACTTAGGACTAACTCCTGGCTGAATTTCAGAGGATGCAATTACAAGAGGGGAAAACCCCTATCAGATGTGCAACTCTTAATGCTGTACCAATTTATATCCACTAAAAATCAGAATGTAGACACTTAAACCACTTAACCAAATCTGTTTCCCTAAAGGTTGCTGCTAATTTTCCTAAGTGACAGGAAGAGGCATAGAAGCCATTGCAATAAAAAGAGCAAGGACATAAAATCCAACTTTTATCAGGTGAATTTTATGTCAGTGATTTTTTCCACTAAACCATTGTCACTTCATTGAAATTGCTCACCAGTAAAAATGATGTAGTGTTAGTTAAAAACAAAACCTATTGTGTTTTAATTTCAATGTTAGATTCTTAAATACTAATAATCTAATCACATTTGAAAGGCACATGCAGGTCATAAATTAAGGCTCAGTTAATGAAGGAAAGAATTTAAAGCCAAAAGACTATTGGATTTCCATCCTTACAGAAACAGCAGAAGAAACCCAACTTGTCATGGAAACATACTTTTAATGAAAATTCAATAAGCAAAAACCAGTTTGGGAGCTCAGGGAAACTGTAAAAAGACATTTCTCCCAAGATCAGCTGATACAAACAATTGAATTATTTCCTTTGGAGTCAGTCTGTACAAAAGGCAACTTTAAAACCATTCCTACACAAAAGAAAAAAAAAAATTAAGCCTCCTGACTTAACGATTTTCCCTCAGCCAGAGACTAGTTCCTGTGCAAGCCATCCACTAGAGGGTAGCGGTTCTCAAGCACCAACCACACAGGAAAGCATGCACATTTTCTATGATTTTAAGAGTTGTGGTTGACCCGCACCTGCATAGAGCACGGCCTCGATGCGGTCCTTGATGTGCTGCGTGCTGCCCTGTGACACCAGGTGAGCGGTGCCGTTGGGCGGTGGCACCACCAGAGGCCCCACCAGGAAGGCGCCAGCAGCGCCCAGGGAGTTGAGCAGCGAGGCGATGGCCGTGGCCGTGGCGCGCTCGTCCGGGGAGAACCACGTCGTGGACAGGAACGGAGCCGCGTTCATCACCGTGGGCCCCGCCAGGCCGTTTAACAGCTGCCCGCTGTGAATCAGCCTGAAAGAGAGAACAGACCACGGCCATTTGGATGACAATGGCTTGCTGGGGGTTTTTTTTAACTAAAAAGGCATGTGAGATATTGAGCGCTGGAGATGGAGCTGCTGCACAAAGAAATGAAAGTCCTGTGCAAAAGAAGGATATTCTATACACTAAAAGAAGCCCAATTAGATTGATTTTAAGAATCCGGAGCTACTCTGATCTCATTACCTCATATAAATGGAGAGGCAAATGTTCTCTTCAAAGCAGAAAAGGAAAACGGAATAAAAGGGATTTTCTTTGCAGCAAAAAAGGTATCGTGACAGGATATAAAAGTAGAAAAGGTGTAGTAGCAGAAAAGCTTTAAATTACAAACATTGTAAACCTGACCCCTTGCCTGCATCAATCCCAACAGAAGATTTAAATTAGTTATGGCAGATCCAAATTTGAAACACTTCCGCAAAATACTCTGCATATTTTTTCACTGCATTATTTATTTTTATTTACGCACTCAGATGAGCTCTATGTGCCTACAGATGAGAAGGCCGGGCTGTTAGGGTTTCCAAGAGAGTCATCTTCTCCAGCAATCTGGCCATTCTCAACATTCTGCTGAAACAGCCAAGTAAACCCAGATTTTTCTCGTTTTTCACACTCATTGGGATTTAACAGATAAGGCTGGTGACAGAACAGAGATAGTACTTCCAAGCAGTGAAGTCTCTGCAAAGTTTGGCTTAATATTAGTACAATGAACAAACACAGAAAGGACTTTTTGAAGGCTCTCCTACACGTGGAATTCAGTCAGAAATCTTCCACTTTGACTTTTCCAAAAAGCCATCAGCCATGGAAGGCAAAACTGTGCCGGAATTTATATAAAAACTTCATGTCTAAAAAACAGCTAGAAAGTCAAACGAGATATTGCAACCCTCCAAAGTAAATCTATTCATTGTGCAATAAAGTGGTGGCAGATGATATTTTCAAGTGGGCGGTGTTTTTCTAACCATAGCAAAAACTCAGTGTTATTGCTGCAAGACTTGAGTTGTGAGACATAAAAAGCTACGGCCTGAAAATGGGGAAACATAAGCCAGCATTTAGGCAGTGTTTCAAGCCACAAATGGCTGAAAAACATACAGTGTAGCAGGAGTTTTTTAAAGCACACAAAGGAAAGAAAAATGCAAAAGAAATGCCTACAGACTCTTTATCGAATTAACAAGATAGATTGCAATAGAAAGGAATAGATGCTACCAATTCTCAATGGATTAGAAATTAAATTTTTAAACAAAATTTATAAAAAACATACAGAAAAAAAAATCTCTATTACATATCATTTAAAGGAAACATTTTCTGAGCTGCGTCAGAAATAATATCCACTCTTACTTATAAGCAATTCAATGTTTGGGGGTTTTTTGAGGTTTTTTTTTTATGCTCACATAGAAAGGACAGATGTCATTACTGGTGCTGATGATGTGCTTCAGATGGACATCACCAACGTATGGTCAGGCCTTTTTAATGCTTCTTAAACTGTCACACACACTAAACCAAAATGAAATAGTTTTAAGTAAATAAAAAGCACTACATAAACAACTCTCTGGTATAGTTTTCTGAAAGACACATTACATCCTTCCCCTATGGGTAATCTCCAGTGTACTCAGGACAAACCAAGGTATCCTTGTGCACTTTGGTAGTTTTATTCTACTTATCTCACTACAGTAAGTTATTCTCAAATTTCTCCTAAAATGTTCCAGATTATTTGCAGAGCTTTGGCACATCCCCAAAAAACAACTGCATTTCAGTAGCAAGTGAGGTAACTACTGCAACATACAAAGATTTTATTTTAGTATTTCCTCTTGCTCCAAAGTGAATTTAATGCTTAAATTGTGTTTTTGTTATTGTATGTTTGGAAAACTGTGTCACCACAAAATAACCTTTATAGCTTTGGGTGCCATACTGCCACTTCTGTTCACTGACACCACTACGATATTATTGTTTTAATTCAAATATGCCTCCTCTGTAACCATCCTAATGACAAATAAAACTCACTAAAATCAGAAAAAAGTACAACAGCTCTGCAGCACCTGTGATCATGGAGGCACTTCATCTGATAGAAGAAAAAGAGTTTTGTAAAAAGACCCTAAACAAACCACCAAACAAACCCCCCCAATTTATATATTGTGAAAATTACACACACATATTCTTACCATGTACTTCAGATTTAGATTATGTCTATCAAACTCCATCATCTGAGTAAAGCTCTATAACCAATCTCTATACTCGAGGGAGCAACAAATGTTAATTTTACTTTGCAGATCCCAAGGGAGAAAGCAGCACCTTAATCCAGAATTTTAATTCTATATTACCTTTCTGTCTTTGTTGGTTTGGGTTTGTTGTGGTGTTTTTTCCAAAGGGTGAGCCAATTTTGCCTCTCTCAAGGTGTCTTCTGTTGATGGTTTCCTGGCTGCTCTCTCTCCAGCCTTCTCTGGGCTGCTGTGCTCTGTTCCCACGGATTTGCCTTTCCATCTGCATTTTTGGCATTTACCAAGCCTGACACTATCATCGAGGGTAAAGCATCTCTTATCTTCATATTGTTTAATTTCTCAAGTCTAACATATTTGAGTTAATAAACACTATTTTCAGACTAAATTGCCATCAACACACGGACTACTACCTCAAATATCTCTGCATATGATAACAGCCTAAACCCTATTTTATCTCTTTTTCAATACTGGCTTGAATTAAGCTACTTTTTCCTGAGAAAAAGATTATTTGCATGGTTCTTCTGCACATCCTTAACTCATTTCCCCAGAGAGGCAGGGACGAGAGATTCAAAATGCAATTCAGAGCATTTACTAAGCTGCTGCTCTGGGAGATGTATGTAGCAGCTGCTCCACCTGACAGAGAAATATGAACACAACAGTACTGGTGGCTTTTTGCTGTTTGTTACAACATCTTATCAGCACTGCACTAGATTTTGGTCTCGTAGCTCATGAGTCTCCTCTCATACACCATCAGTGCTAAAAATTGCTCCAAGACCAAGAGCGGTTTGTTTCTGTTATCCCCTGATTTTCTTCTTGTTTCTGCTACTGAAAAGGTGCAAAGAGGAACTGCATTTTCCCCATCACTACTCCAATTTCATTCTGCATAACAAGTTTTCTCTTTTCTGAGGAAGGGGATGAAAAGATAACTTTAGCTCAGGATCTCACCCAGATGGAAAAACATTTTTCAGTCTTGTTACACTATCGAGTGTAATGTTCATCTGTTATTTATCCAGCTCTGTTTTCTGATGTGTTATTTATCCAATCATCATTTAATTATTTTCATGTAACAGAAAGTAGAAAGCTATTGAGGTCAAATGACAGAAAACACGAGTAGAAGGCTTTTTAATCACAATCATGACAGAGAAAATCGGAAAAAAGTTGCACCAGAAATTCATCCTCAACTTACAAAATAATTGATGACTCTAGCCTAAAGCAGAAGTGGGCAAGTAAACATCTATCTAAAATATTTTGTTTCTAACTGTCCCAGAAGTCAGGTCAGGACTCATTTTGATATGTCAAGGTTTTTGCACACCTGACCTCTCTGCTAATGAATTTATGTGCTCTGCCAAACTTGTAACTTGCAATCGAATATGAGCCCTTCATGAGCCCTTTTAAAGAAAAACAAAAACAAAAAAATTTGAGGACTGTTAGTAAATGGTAGTGTGAAATATCACGTGCCAGAGCATCACAGTAATGAGTAACTTAGACATTTACATTATGTATCTATCTAAAAAAATACACAGATACACACACACACACTTTTACACTAAATGAAGATTACTTTCGTTCTTAAATTGGCCTCTGAACTGCAAAAATACAGTATAAGGGACAGTTCAAATACAGCAATAGAAATTAGAGAAGAAAAAACACTTATTGTATTATACTGTCACCTGTTTCCCAATTTTTTTATCAAGTCATGTTATAAATAACTTTAATTATATGGTTTTCATCACTTCCCTGATAAGACTTGATATTAGTATCAGGAACTGACCTGGTTATACCTGCCTGACTCACTTCTTACAGTCACTGTTGCAATATCCTAACAGGCAGCCACAAAGAAAACCCTGTAAGGCTATAAACGCTGAAATTACAATATCACTGAGCAAACTGGGTATGAAAAAAGTGAGATTGTATAGGAAAAAGGCTCTAGTGATTGATAATACCATACAGCTAAGACAGGAAAGCACTTCCATTTACAGTCGGCTTTATTTTTCCTTTTCTCCTTGTACAAGTTGAAACTTTGCATGCATGGTCACAGTCACATCAGATACTGGATTTGTTAAGCTATTTAAAAGCTGTGTGTTACATAAATGCTTTTCCTAGGTAAAAAATCCAGACATTTAATGTTTCTACCACTGTGTGTCTAATGCCTAGACTTAGGAGAATTTTAAATGAAAGAAAATCTCATTAGTTTCTGTACTCAGATGGAGAAAAAAAGGCAACAGTGGAGGGAAAAGTACTTACTAAAAAAATTACTTTTAATACAACAGATTTAAAACCTGCAACACTAAAATAAGCATCCAAAGCTCAGCTGTAAGATATGTTAACTGAACTTTTTCTGGGAAGGCAAAGACTGGAGAAGTTGGATCAGTATTTTAACTGATCCATGGTATGGAAAAAGCATTTTCACCTTTTCTTTGACAGACAACAGAGTGAAGAGCAGGGCCATCAACCCCAGGCTGTTGCTCTCTCTAAACACAATGACCCCGGCCAACTGGGAAATTCAATTCCTTTGCAGCTTAGGAGGGAGTAGAGCTCATTTCAAGGGCCCTGAGAAGATGTGATTCTGGTGCAGGTTTTTTCATGAAACTTCTACCATGCTTTTCCCACTCACTGCCATGAGAATTGACCACTTAGTCGCTATTCAAACCTCCATGCAAATACAACTGTAAATCAGTTTTGCCACTGTTGGGCAAAGTGTGAGGAGCAACAGTCACTGAGAGTGCTTATTCTGCAGGCAGACAGCGCTGTAGTGTGCCACTTACTATGGAAAAGTTTAGTACACAAACTGCTGATCCTAACAACGCAAAAAGCAATTCTGGATAAAGAAGTTAATGTTTTATAGAAATGGATGGCTAATATTTCTTTCACATGCCTGACAATTTCACTCACTGAAACAACAGGATTGTTCAACTCCTGCTAATTTGGAAGACAAATATGTTTATGTAGTGATTAGCTCATTGTGGAAACTCCTGGAAGCAAATGAAAGAGACCTTTCCACTGGGGAACTTCAGAGAACTTTTGAAGTGCTATTGGATTTAGTGTCACTACAAGGCAACAAAGCAAGCAAATACCTCCTACTCTAGAGTGCCTACACTGATGTATGATGCACGTTGCTTGCCCAGGGAAAGGCATATGAAAAGTCATGGAGTTACCCACATTATATATTAGGAGATTGATTATACCTCAGAGGGAACCAACACCAGTTTTGCCAAGAACTTCTTCTGATTTTTCACAATCAACCTACTAGAAGTGGATAGAGCTTTTCCTTTAAACTCACAAAAATAAATACAACAAGAGAACCTCCTAGTAAGTGGAACTTTTTCAGGCACTTTTAAGGCAAAGAGAATTAGGGAGGTCAAATTCATGCTTTACTGCAAGTCACTGCTATAGAGTAAGGGAAGAACCAATGCAAATGCTGTTTTGTTTATACCCCAAAGAGAGCACAGTAACTCTCCATGTCTGGAAAAAGACTGACAAGAAAAATACCTCTGGGTAAAGCAATGACTTCATCTATTAAAAATAACATTCTGATAGATGAATTTCATGGAAATGTACTTTCTTTCAATATTTTCATTAAATGATACGTTTATACTACAAAATCTTTCTGCCTTCTGGATATTCATGCACTGCGGTCATTAGCATTTTTTAGCTTGTTTTTGATGCATGTGGCCATTGATATGTGGAATAATTTAAAGCTGTTTTTTCTCCCATCAGTAAGAAATATTATTACAAGCAGAAAGCCTGAGTCACTGTGTGGTACATTATCTCCAGCAATAGAGTGAAAAAATAAAAAGAGAAAAATTTAAAAATGCACATTTAGCCATTTTCATCAGGAATTAGGCTCACTCCTGTATGAACCATGGCCTCAGCACAGTCAGTCAGACCATTATGGGAGCAGACTTGGAAGGGACCACAGCATCTCCCACGCATCCCAGCCTCATGTCTCTTCCCCCACACTTAAAGAAAACAGCAAACACTTCTACAAAGGTCTGAAAGACAGCGAGTTTTAGGATTAAATTTAAAGGATTGGAAAACCAGAGTTACTCCAAAACTTATTACTGAGAGCCTGCTGAGAGAGACAAGGATTTGCAAGGAGAGGAAGCAGCAATCTCAGGCCAAGACCCTTGAGGTCTCCATCAGACATCCTGACAGAGGAAAGGGATGAGGTGGGTGTACAGGGAGACCCCCTGGCACTGTGGTGACAAATTCCCTTGCATCCTCACACCGTGTTATTGCGCAGCCATCACATCTGTCACACAACTGTGCGTGGGGGTGTTCTTCACTTTACCCAGGTTTAATAGATAAGGACAAATAAAGTCAAAGCTGAGGGTTTTTTTATTAAAAGTTCTGTTTTCTTGTTTTTCTTTTAAAACTAACCCATTCCACAAACCTATTACTAAAAGAAGAAATACTTAAAGTAACACCAACAGAGGACATGCTCATCAAATATGAACAGACCCAAAGTAAGCAACATTGTAAACATGAAGTAGGCAACTACATTATGGGCTAATGAGGCAAAACAAACTGAAAAAAATTATCAGGGAAGTGCACCAGGACTGGCTGCTATTGGGGCTGCTGTGGGAGAAGGCTGATTAAGATTATTTAGTACAAAAGAGGTCCTAAGTAGGATTTTTTAGGAAAAGAGTAGGAGTGTACAGGAGATGCAGCAAATTAAGGAATGGGATAAACAAGACCTATTTAAATATTCCTGAATAATTTTTCTTAAGTGAGTGAAAGAGCAAGAGGGTGTTTTGATCATAATGCAGCAACTTCAATAGAAACGCAATTAATATGAATTCTTTAAGGACAGAAATTAGCCAACATAGTATGAGTCAAACTAGGCAAAGAGCTCAGTATGATTAAAAAATTAAAAGCGTTCTACAGTTAAGGATACCACCTGCCATTATATGAGATGAAGCTAAATATCCCACAGAGAATATAAATTCTCTTCCCTTCCAGCATAGGCTTACACTGGCTGAGGCCTTGTGGAAGTGCTGGCCACTAAATACTGCTGCAACACCAAGCCCTTTCTGAGCTCCTTTAATGTACTGGACTCAGTACTCCAAGAATTTACACAGGGTGTGTAAATTGCTAATTCAGCAGCCATGCTGGTTGCTGGGGCAGGAGGATGACGCCCACAGTGCCATGGCTAAAGTCCAGCACAGGAGCAAAAGGAAAAGAATGTTCATTACCAGAAATGTCAAGTCATCTCCTTGTTCCACTAAAGCTGCTCCAGCTGAAGGAGAAACCACTTTGGCTGCCCCCAGAGTGGCAGCACTGATCAGGGGCTGCTGCTGCATCACAGGATACGCAACTTGAGCAGTGGCAGGTGGGACCACTGGGCAGTGAGAGGGACACTAAATCACCCCTCACTACCATCAACAAATAAGCAAAGCTGGAAAAAATCATCACCACTTAAGAACAATTCACAGGACCGCTCATCTAAAACAAATGTTTTGGAGCAGAGGTTAAAAAATAAACCCTGTGTACAAGATGAAGCTGGTGGAGGTAATAAAAACAAGATAAATTGCTAAGTTACAGGAGCATAAAAAATAAGTATTCCCCATGTGAACCTACCCATGAAAGACCTGTTTCCTTTTTTCCCCACTTTCCTCTTTTTCTAATCCCAAGGATTAACCCAGCTCAGCCTTCCCCCAGCACTGCAGCACAAACCAGCACCATCAGCACCAGGCAAGTGTTCAATCTTAACATTTTCCCCCTCCACTTGCTGAGCTACAGCACACAAACAGGCATGTTTATTCATCTTTCTACTCCCAGACACTCACTTTAGATTAAATCCTTTTTTCATTTCTCTTCCCCAGTGAGGTAGGGAGCACTAAACACTCAGCACATTCTGTCTTTATTTCTTACAGGCTGATTTGTCTACCATCCTCTCCTAACAGGCTCTTCTCATTCCCTAGAATACTTTAATTCCTCTTCTGCACAGATGCTCCACTTTGGGTTGGTTGGGGCTTTTTGAGCACAGAAGTGTGTTCAGTATTACCAGGAAATGTGGGAATCCTACTGTGTCTTTCCTTTACTGAAATTATCTCTTCTGAGGTGCCCCTTTGCATTTTTCATGCATAAGAATGGTGGCTTATGGCAGCCTTAGGATCAGGAAAGACAAATAATGAGATGATCCCATTAATTCTTTAGGCTTCCAGGAACAGAAAAGGAGAAAATTTGGAATTATTAATGGGCAAGTCTAACAAGAATAGAACACAAACTAGGTTGCAACTAGCTAAGAGAACCAAAATGTACCAAAGATGTGGTAGGAGTGAATCTTCAAATACAGTAAAGGAAAGAGTTCACAATAATATATCTAAGAGTAAGAAAAATATTCAAAATACTAAGAACTGGTAATATTAACAAAAAGACCCATTTACAGGATCTACCAGCTATTGATGTGTCTCCAATAAATGACTGTGTAAACAACCACTGTTTCCCCTGTAATTCTCCATGCTATTTTGCTGGATTCCCAACAAACATTTTAATGGCACTTACTGCCAAGGAGCATCCTCTCACTGCCATGATTCAAGGTCCTCAATAACTACTTCTCTGTTGTGAAATCTAATGTGAAGGACAAACACTACCAGCCCACAGCATAACAAGTTCTAATAAATTGCTTAATTAATGTGTTCAATACAAATGACAAATTACGTTACATCCTTTACTTCCATGTCTTTAATTATCCTGTCTTTCAAAACATTTTAAGAAGTCTTACATCACACAATCAGTCTTAAAAGCCAAAGATTTATGGCTGTGGGCTGATTTCATCATTTTATTTCGTTCTTTTTTACACGTTTCAGCTCATACAGCTTTTTGCCTAGATTTAAGACCTAGGATGTATGTAAATCTATTCCTAAACACAGAATACAAGGTAAATATGAAGTGCTATGTGGAGGGAAAAAAACAACTCTGATTTAATCCATTAAAAAATGGCCTCCCAGTAATGCTAATGTTCAGGATAAAATAACCAAATCCTAAAAGAGTCCAATGAAAATATTTACTCAGGCAGGAGTCAGAAAGGAAAGGACTGGACAAAACGCAGGCAAAAAAGCACTAGTGATGTTCTTGTAACCTCCAGGGAAGGGAAGAAGATTCAGGAAAGGTACAATTTGGTAACATCTTTTTTTCTTTTACGTTCTATATAATGTATATTAACTGTGAAACAAAAAAATAGGCGTGGCAAATGAAGTTTTCATAACATTTAGAAAGGAATAATAGTTTAGGGGTTTATTTTTAGAAGTCAAATTTACTGTCACACATCTGGCACATCTGACAAACCCAGAAGCACATGGTACATAAGGAAAGTTCTTTTCAATGTCCATGTCTGTATGACAGACTCATTAATCCCCCAGGCTACTGGGCTGGGGAGGAGAACAGGTAAAAGCGCATGTGTGCACGAGAGGGACTTTATTAGTCCATGTCAAGGATGGATCCTCCATCTGACATGCAAGTTCACACTTCAGCATTTTCACCATGTACTCCCACTTCAGCCTGCACTGAATTTATGCAGCTCTGGCATAGATTTCCAGTACAGTTTTAGGTCACACACTGGCAGAGAACAAAAATTCACCATAGAAAATTCACAGCTGCTTCGAGAGACACACTGAAATGTGCAACTTGAATTTTTCCTCATATGCATAGGCATCAAATGTACTGAAAAGAGAGGTTAAGGTCTGTGTTTAAAACATGACTCAGAGGACTGGAGATGGTCTTGGTCTGATACCACACACTACAACCAAAAGAATAATTATAGACTAGTAAGGGGCTTAAGAATACACTTGGATATTACAGGTCTGCTTGAGATAAGGAGCATAAAGCAGCCAGGATTAAATGCCAGTCTTAACAGTGATTTCCTTACGTCTATGACTGCTCTGATAGGTGGTGGGCTTTAGCAGCTCTCCTTTATGATAAATCACAAGAGCTTAGGGAGCAGAGACTGCTACAAAGTACAAAACCCCCAAGCTAAACCTTACAAACCTCATGAACATTCTTATAATTTTATGTATATTAGCTCTGACAGAATTGTCCCATGGAAATCTTCAGCATATTCCCACAGATTACTCACAGACTGAAGGCACACACTACAAAACACGCAAAAGCATTTAAAGAAATTCCAGTTACACTGGCTTCTGAAATGCTTCCAATTATCCTTGTGTGTGATCTTGTCCTTCTGACAGGCTCTGTAACATTCAAATTGTTCTATACACGTATACACACATTCAGAATAAGTGCATAATTTGGTGCTCAGCCAGTTGTGGCTAATGCATTAAGCAATAATGCTCATGGTAAAAATATTATTTTATTTGGTATCACACTTCAAATAATGGATGAGAACTGGCCTTAAGCCTTAGCCCTCCAAACAATGCAAATTACATGGTATAACATCACACAGCCTGTACAATTATTTACAAAGTCTCAAGAAACTTCACTGAAAACCATTCTTTTGCTTCACACAGTTGGGCATAATTAATTCTTGGTAGATTTTTAATCAAACTGTGTAAAAGATCAAGCTACTTCCTCATGTAGAGCTACAGTTCTTAAAAATTTCTTTTTTGGGAGTAGGGTAAGTAGGCAAATTTATCAGTTTCAGCTGGAGATGATACACATTTTCACAGCATGAATATATGAAATTATTAACCTTTTCCATCAAGATTCTGTTCATACTCTTTTTTTCCCTATATAGTTTTCAATAAATTTTAATATCATGTTTTATGCATCTCACTCATCAGACTCTATAGAGTCCAAAGCCTTTCTTTTTCTAGTTAAAGAAGTTGTTCCTTAAATGTTTCTCCTTAGTTATGTATTTCATTGCTCTCCTTGGCCTCCTTGATGCACCTACGCTGGAAAACCTTGTTTAAAAGTGATAAGAATTTGTGGAAACTCTCCTTTGCACTCCCCAAATGATACCTCACATCTAAATCTCACTTGGGAATTTTCATCATCTCAGGTATTTACAGTCTTCATCCTTGTTTTGATAAAGCCTAGGGCAGCACATGTCTTCTGGCATACATCATAAATGAAAAGCTCCGTAAAATACCACATTTCATTGCCTTTAAGCCATCTGTCCCATTTAAAAGCTACTGATATTTAACCCAAGACTGATGAGGATGAACAAACTGAATGTCGAGCACCCCTTGACATTTTAAGAAAATGTAAACCAAGGGTAAAATGAGGACAGCTCTCCCTGGCCACCCAAACAGTACTGTTCCTCAAAAGGGTCACTGTGAAGGGTAGCACAGTATGGTTAGTTCAGCCTGCCCTGCTCACAGAGTCTTCGAACACCCTGTCAAAATGGGCAACACTGGGCAACCAACATCAGGAGCACCTTGAGTGCTTCCTTATATGCTCACTAAAGAACCTAAGAACTGAAATTGCATCCCCCCCACCTGACACACTGCTCTTAGTTTACTTATGGGCGCTAGTTTTACAATTATTGTGGTTTTTACATTCTCAGTTCTCTCTCTGAACCTCTTTCTTTGTTTTATCCATGGTACCCAATCATCAGCTTTCAACTTCACACCAAACATTTTCTTACTCAGCTTAAAAGGCTTCCAAGCTGATTTTCAGGTAAACAATACTAAGGGGAAAAAATAAAAGAAAACAAAAAACCCAAACCCAAATAACTTGCTGAAGTAATACCAGGACTGCCTGGTAGAATTCAAGCTGACTAGAATTCAAAAAGGAAAAAACCCAACCCACATAAAACATTTTATTTGTAAGATCTTTACTCAGTGTTTACAAATTATGCAAGCATAACTAGCAAAGAACCAGTGCTACTGCTTTTTTAAAGTAGCAGGAAAGAGTAGTAATGCCTGAGTACTCCCACCTCCTCCACACTAAGAAGCAAAAGAAAGTTAAGTGAACAACAAGTGATCCATATTCCCAGGCTGTATAAAACAAGCACTATTCCTGTACTTACTGAGGGTTCCCAGATTCAGGATATGTTGATGGAACAACTGAACTGTTTGGTTTGTGGGATTTTTAGGAAGGAATCTGTTTCTATCACAAATTCTTAAAGTGCATGTGTACAGCAGACAATCAGTTCACTGCAGAAAAGGTACAAGGCTACTTTGGAACACGGACTGGAAAAAAGCCATTTTTCACAAATTCATCTGTCTCACGGCATGATGCCATACATTCAATACAGGAAAATGAACTAATTATTTAATATTTGCATACAAATTACTTATTTTTGGGGGTTGAGGCATGGCTCCCTGTGTGATCTTGGGCCAGCTTCTGAACTTCTCTAAATCTCTGGTTCCTTATTTGCAAAGCAGATTAATATTAGTTATGCAGGATGGGGTGAGGCTTAATTAACTCAAGCTTGTAAAGGACGTTCTGATCTTCAGATACTATGGAGAAGAAGGACTAGAAAAATCCATTTAAGACATGAAGAAGCATGTAAACCCATGGCCACACAACAAACATTAGGCATATCAACTTCACACAGAAAATTTGTACTAACCTTTCTTTGTAGTAGCAGCAAAAATTACATTAGCAGAAAGAATAAAATATGTATATTACAAATAATTAATTCACTTACTTCTTCCTAATTTCTGGGTCTGAAACTGGAACACATCTCAGGCCAGCTCCCAAGACCATGAGGGATGATGTTAGTAATACTGTTACCCTCAGACCTAGGACGAAAACACAACAGTATTTTACAAGTTAAATCAGTAATGTTGCAAAAGAAACATCGCTTTTTTATATATATATATATTTACATGCAGTCTCACAGAAATAACACATATTTCTTTCAAATCATAAGCACTTTGGTGATAATATGAATTCTGGACACATTATGAAATCCTGAGTTATTTCCTACACTTACACTCCAGAATTACAAAGGCTTACTCCTGGCATAGTAACGCACAGGAGTGTATCCAGAATCTTTACAGACATTCTTGAAAGCGGAAAGTGGTAATAAAAATATCATTGAAATGCACAATATTCCCTTTAGAATTAGAGGCATTGGGGAACACGCTCTACTGCGTCATCTGAAATCTAGGCAGACACAAAGAAAAATCTGGACTTGTTCATTCTTCTCCAACCACTTAATGAGCAAAGACACAGAACTGTTATTGTTTTCTTTCATAATGCAGATATGCATTTCATCCCGAAGAAACAACCATTTATTCAGGGGAAAAGAAGTGCGAGTATTTTTTTGCAGTCTTTGCAATTAGGGCAGATTTTTGCTGCTCTCAGCTGAAATTGTCAAAGGTTGTAAATATCGTACATTAGAAAAAAGCCACAATTGACTGATTCCTTGAATGTTTTTTCCTCATGAGATTTTCAACCGAGAAGCACTTAGATTAGAAACAACCTTATCTTAAAACTGCAATTCCTTTTGCCAGCAGTTTGTTTGCTGCTGCTAAGGTGTTTCCATCACCAGCAGAGAACAGTGACAGCTGAGGGGGTTAAGCTCCAGAATCTTGCAAAACACCAAAATCATAAAACACGCACAATTAAAAACCACAGAGAGAGTCTGCATCGGTGAAGTTGTAAATTTTGAAACAACTTCACAGCAATAAATGGAAAATAAAGGACTTCCATGTTCTTAGTAGAATATAATAAAAATTATTAACGATGGCAAACACGCAGTATCTCTAACATTTAGGTAAAACTAGTAATTACCCAAAACACAGATGGTAAAAGAACCTGTCCTATGGTAAGTCACCTATCAAACAAAAGACTTTGATTCCTTCTAAAACTGCCCATTTTCAGAGGAGTGCTCCCTCTGACTCCTATAATCAGTACAATTCAACCAATAGTTGCATTAAATATTTTGTCTCCATGTATTTTACTAAAACGTAATTTTACGGGATGAGACATAATTTTGCTTATATTGTGACAGCTCTTAGGGAACCTCATTTACGGGTATGCAACTCCTGGTGCTGGACACTGCACAAACCAGACCAAAGACAGGTTTCTCTCTCAATCATCATAACCCAAGACAATCCAAACAAGATTAAGTTAATAAGTGAAGTTACAAGTTTTCTGAAACAGAAGTATGACTTCCTTTGGTAAGGCTCAGTCATTAACACAAGGAATGCCAGCTGAAGTGATGTGACTCCAAAGGACGCCTCACATCCCTCATGCCCTGGAGAAGTATCATCAGCCAAAAATATTCCTTTCCTCGTAAGACTTCCCAGTGCCTCCCCCAACTTAGTTGCTTGACCCTGTGCTCAACTAGCAAATGCTGCTGTTAAACTGGTTTTTCAAGTGTGTTCAGAGAGCACTAAATAAATGCCCATTTAACGTGGCTGCTCAAAACCTTCAGGTTCTTATGTTTGCTGGGCCACCATGAGTCTTCATGCCACACTTAACTCTGCATTATCATATTGTCTATGCTGTGGGGGCAATTACTTGTACCTGGATTGCACACATGATGCTTTTGCCTTTTCTTCTTGGAAAGGAATCTTTGTTAGCACTGCTTTTGTGTATAATGAAAATCTGTATGCAGTATGGATTGCAATTTTACTCATGGAAAATTGAAATACAAATATTTTATCTGAAAAACCTGAAGTTTTCCATTAGTAAATGCTATTGAAATGTTTCAGGAAAGCTCTAGTCATGTACGCATCACCTTATTTTCCATGCAAACTAGGAAACTACATTTCACAAAACACTGCGTGTTCTGCCTTTCAAGAGACACAAGGACAAGGGCAGCACAGAAGGTGCTGCTCATGGAGCTCTGCTTGAGGAACAAGCCAGGGGCAAGGCCAGGACACAGCAGTAAACGAGAAACAGAAATTAAAGTTTAAATCACCGCAAGACACAAAATGAGCGTTTCCACATAAAACCCTTCTATTTGATTTCTAATTTTTAAAAAAATCCCTAAAGCAAAAAAAAAAAAAAAAACCACAAACCAAGAAAGTTTTAAATTAAATCTGCACAAAATTTTCCTTTAAAAAAACCCCAACATGCGATTTGGTGAAAAATTAATTAGATGTTGAAGTTTGCCTCCAGCCCTAAATTCCAGCTTATCTTTAATGTCAACCTCACATGTCAGGTAATTTTAAAGTAAAATTATCTGTTAAAGGCTCAAAATCATGTATGCCTGATTTCTCCAGTCTTTGAAGTCCTAATCTTGAATACTATTTACTGTAAGGTGTCCCTTTAAAATGTTTTGATTACACATATTATTCTTTGTCCTTTTTTTCTGTTTCCACCTTAACATGTAAACATATCCCTAAAAATTCCTTTGGTTAATGCTGCATGTTGAAAACGATGACACCAAGGTGAACAAACGACAAGCAGCATATTAGACATTTTCTTTGCTAATTACACAATAGAGTTTTACCCTCTAAGCACCTCACCCTGTTGTTTTGCTTTATATTTTAACTCTTTTTCATCTTTGTTAGAAACCGGTCTTTTTATTTATTTCAGAATTTTTGTTTTGAATGCTGCAGTTGTCCTTACACTGAATTTGACATCTTGTATTACTCTAAAAGGTGCACCCCAGAGTGCTTAAGATAGCAACCATGCATCATGGGGACTATAAACCAAAGTAACCAACCAAGCCTGAAAAACAGCCTGTGAACCCTGCAGAAAATTATGCCTCTATTTTAAAAGATCTAAGTAATTCACTCAACCAAGAGATTTTGTGTAGATGTAATTAACTTCATTAATTCTACCCTGTAAATGCAAGCAGTAATTGGAGGGATGGAGGAGGGTACAGCTTCTTAAAATCCATTATTCAGTTTCTAGCCCTTTCTATCCAAGGTTTCTGACACATGGCTGGAAGGGGAGGAAACTCCTTTAAACGAGATTTTCTGCCAATGGGTGAAGTTCTGTGTTCTTTACACCTTGACTCCTTAGTTGCTCATTCCCATCCTGCTCTTGCAGGAGGTTTCTGGGCCCCACAGGCGGCAGTGGCTCTTGGGCAAACTGCAGCCTCATTTGGAACAGCCAAACCTCATTGACAGCAACAGAAAAGTCCAAGCAAGCAGCAGAAATTAAGTCAGTAATAAAAAAGACATATTAATTATCATTTATGAGTGTAACAGTCGATATTGTTCAACTGTTTAACCCTCCTGTGGCTCATAACACCATCTGCTTTATGACTTCAGCAGTCAATACTGCATTTGCTGTTTCATATTTCTTTTTAAAACAAATGTCTCCAAACTCTGGCCACTATTAGAGATTTAAGAAACTCTAAAGCCACAAGCCCCCACCACCCACAGCCCAACACAGAACACAAGAAGAACCCCACCATGCTGGAACATGGGGGTAGCGGCTGCCAGTAGCATCCAGCTGCTCTTCAGCTCCCTCACAGCAACATCAAGCAAGAGCATCCATGACGTGGGTGCTGATCGCCCACAACTCCTCCAGCATGCCTCCAAGATGCTTTTCAAAGTACATGACAAGAAAATGCATTCCCCCATCCCCCCATTACTGACTTGTAACCCAATGAGTGAATTATTACGCTCAGTTTAATAAGAAACTTAACAAAAGATGTTGTATGGCTACAATGAAGTCCTCATTCCAACAATTTATGCATTGCAGCTTGTCAATCACAAGGAGAAGGTGATTAACTAGTTCCTGTGCATCCCCCACGTGAGCCCGGAACAGCAGCTCCCTCCGTTCCCCATTACTGCTACAGAGCACTGCAAGCAGCCCCTTCTAGCTCAGAGCATCATACACGGCAGACGTCGTTTGAGTTCAGTTTCCCCCCTACAATGAAGCATTCATCGCAAGGGAAATCCCAGTCGGATGGGCAGAACAGACAAGTTTTCACCTTTCTCCTTTTTTGTAATGGAAGTCTGGCCAGAGGAAAGGCTGCTGGATTCAGCCCTTGCCCTGGCACGGCAGCAGTGATTTCCCTCACACAGATCACACACCCTGCTCTCAGAGCAGTGACATTTGAGGAGTTTCCTAACTTCCCCCTGCAACTTCCCCAGCAGATACTAAAATCGGTTCTCACAAACACCAAGAACAACAAGGCTCCAAGTAGAAACAAGTGACATCAGCCTGCTGAACTTTTTCACAGTTTTTAAAGACCAGGCTGAAAGCGTGAATGGTCCCTTCTGACATCGAACTGAGAGCATTTGCTTCACTTCCTTGTCATTTTGACTAAAACATATCTAGCTAAGGGAAAATAAAATGTAAAATTCTGTCTTAGTCCACACACATACCAGGAAATTAAAAACTCACCAATTGCAACAGCTGTTCCAAAAATTCACTGTTAAATTGTGCTTTTCCTTCCAATTTAAAGCAAATTCAAAGACGTTCTTGTTTTCCCTTTCTTAACAAACCATAGTTCCTGCATGTTTCCTTGTACGAAATTAACCTATAAAAAAGAACTTTTACATTCAGGTTCAGTAACCGAAGTATTGAGCTCCAAGTCTTCCACAATTTGTCTTTGGACATGGAATTCTTTTTATGTCTTGTTTAAATGCCCTCTTTATTGCTCAAGCATTCTTTTTTAAATGGGTTTCTTTGCTGGATACAAATTCTCTGTTTCTGCTTTTCTCCCTTCGTAATACATGCCTATACATTTAGCTATAATTTTAAAAAGGCTTAATTAAATAGCTCCCTTTATCAGGGAACCCTGAAAGCATTACATACACTAACCATCCCTCCAGAAATCTTTAGATTTTGAATGTAATTCTAGCAAAATTATACTAATAGCTGCAACATTTACTCTCATAACATCAATTATCTTTGCCATGATTAAAATACAAAAAAAAAATTGGCTTTCTACTAAACACAGTGAATAAAACTTGCATTGTGCCTGCTCTTTGCCAAATTGACTACAGTCATTAAGGAGGATAAGTGGCAATCCTCTTTCAGAAGAAGCATCCTTGCATCAAGCAATACAATTTTCAAAAGAAAAGAACCTTTTCACTGATGTAAAAATACCGAGATGTGGTCCCAGTCTTTCTGCTAACACATGGAACAAACTTGAAAAGTCAGTATATTGGGCCTGCCTCAGATTCCACAAAGGCACTTGATTGCAGAGCGGCATAAATTATGTTTGGAAACTCAATGAAAAATAAATACATTCTCAAGAATAGCATCAATAGAAAGTGGGAACCAAATACAAACACTGTGTGCAAGAGAGAACAACTACCAGGTCATACGTAGCTAATCCAAAATTACAGATTCACGGATAATTCTGAGGTGGAAGGGACCCACAAGGATTGAGTCCAACTCTGAAGTGAATGGCCCATACAGTGACTGAACCCACCACCATGGTGTTATCAGCACCATTAGCACCACGCTCTAATCCTAGTTTGGTGGCCAGTGTATCATTGGTGCTATTAATTGCTGCTTCTGTCACTGGGTGCTATTAAGCACAACCTGGACCTCCCTTTCTCTCTGGCTACTCGATGCTGATGCTTCTGTTATTGCCCCATTTCAAACCTCTGTTAGCAAAACTAGCTGAAGCCAAGTGCGTCCATTCATTCCCCCAGCTTTATGTGGCACTGCCAAGACAGCATCCAAATTTCAACTGGAAAGATTTAGGACCTGAGTACTTTTTTTTCTGATTGAAAATGAAGCCAACTCTGCAAGCCAGGTGACAGCATCCTTCTGGCATCAAAATGTAAGAACCAAGCTCTATCATACAGAACCTGCCCGAAATAAATTAAACTCAAAGCTACATTTTATTCCTCAGTCTTGTCTAGTGCACAAGAAGATACTTTTTCCTGTACTAATCCACAACACAGCCCAGTTCCACCTTTCAGCGGAGGGTTGCAGGGCAGATTCCGCCAGACATTGCTCCAATTTCTGTCTGACATAAACAGTTGGCAGATTGAGATGCCCAGATGAAACATGTACTAGAAACTTCCTGAAATGTAGACGTAGGAGGTAATGATCTTCAGGGGGGCAATTTCTCTTTATGGTATCTTGCAGCTGCTGCAACAGAATCTGTCAGCAATTGCTGCCCAGCTAACAGCAAGGCTATCAGCAGGAGTTTGACATTTCTATATAAATTTATTTACTTGCAAAATTTAAATTTGAGGAAACAAACTGTACACAAACACAACAAGTTGAAGTAAAATAGTTCCTGCGATTTGGACAAATTTCCTCATCAGGGTCAGAAATTCAGCAGAGCCAATATCTCAGAAGTGTCATCACTGCTGATAGGGGGAACCCACAGGGAAGTCCCTGCCAAATCAGGAAGACAGACAGGTGCCAACAACCAGATCTGACCCAAAGATAAAATCTCTGCAGCTAGCACTTGTGGGACAGACATAGCGAGGCTGTGTGCAAACCAAAAGCATGAGGGGCAGTACACATCCTTTCTTTTTTCCAGTGTACCTCTCAGATGAAGAGCATGCATTCTCTGCATAAACATCATCATGTGCATCCTTGTAAGGAGAGCATCCCTCCCAAATTCTGAGGTTAGTTGAGAATCTTGGAAAAAAATACAATATAGCTCACAGACTTAAAGCACAAAATTTAGCCAGTCACATGTTTCACAGAGAAGACACTCATCTTCAGGGAAATGACTGAACACATGCAACTACTAAAACCGATATGGAAGCTGACAGAACATAATTCTGAGAAACAAAACTAAATAGAATGCAATTGAGAGTTATTATGACAATCACACAACCACTCCACAATTCCTGAGCTGCTGCATCTTTCTTTGAGTGCACCCTGACTATAAGGAAACCAAGACACTTAAGAACACACTCTAACTGCACTGCTTGCTTCTGGTTTGTATTGTAAATATGGTTCCTGGTTTTAAGTTATTTTTATTCTTCTCCACACACACCCCTCCCCAACATTCATTAAAGCACATTAAAATTCTTATTTTTCTGTTTACTCTAGATACAAGAACTTGACTGCATGTGTTAGAAAGAACAAGCTAGAACAACCATCGCAAGAGGCAGCAGGGTGCTTTCATCTCATTTGCATGGATGAAGCCAAGCCCATGTGAACAGTGGACCTATCCTGTTTTAACATTATCCCAGCATATTGGGCAAGCACATAATCAATCTCAAAAAATATGTCAAGGAAAGTATCACTTAATTCTCCTGCTCTCTACTCCTCTACATTTAGTTATTACAGACTTAATGATTCAAGTTCCTTACAGAGTTGGCTCCACCACCACGGATTTAACCATGGCTGGTGACACATCACACCTGTAAATACAAAGCAAGTATTTCCAAGTTTGTGCAGCAATTCAGAAGTCTGGTACTGTAAATAAAATAGCTCTGTTTTTAAGACCTGAACAGGGTTAATCTAAGCTTTTGGATATATTTAAAGGTAGTTTACAAGTAATGAAGCTTCCTTCCACATGGCAGTGAATGATTTCGAAGCATCCTAACAGTTTAGTATCAACAATGGGAAAAAATGGAAAAATATGTAAATTAGAAATCTGCATTGCAAGTTTATACAAGTGTTGCAAATTCTATTCAGCAATCCAGAGACTGACACTTTGCCTGAACAGATAAATGAAGTGCTGAGCTGAATGGTATTTGCTTGAAGATCAAAATGATGATTTTAGCCTCAGTTTTAGACCCTTTACTAGAATATCTCCTATTCTTTAATAACATGTTTCTTGGCTTCAAAGGAGACCAATTATTTTAGCCAATTATTGTTATTATACATTTTACTGGAGAAACCATCCATTTTATCTGCAACTCATCCAAGTGTAATGAACCTCTCTGAATGCTTGCAGAGCATCTCTGAGAGAAGGGAGCACAAGCCTGGGGCAGCAGGACCTGCATGTCTTAAGATGCCTTATGAAACCGGGCAGGCCACTTCTCTTCTGCTTCCCCTTTCTCTCTTTCCCCTGCCCTCTGCCTTGTTTATTCAGGCTATGAACACAGGGAAACAGAAGCCAATCTCACCATTAGTATTAGAAAGTCCAATAAATCAGGTTTTCTCTGAGGTGAGTGCAGTGCTGGGATACAACAAAAAAGAGCTATTTGAGTGCTTACTAAATCTGACATTAACAAACACTTGTATGAGTTGCTCTTAGTTCTCTCACCACAGGTAGATGCTTTCTACTCTCAACACCAATATCTAATAAAACAGGAAGATTCAGGTGAATCATTAAATCCATCTTTGCCATTTGATAAAATCAAATCTACATAGAGGGACATCCTAGTGCGTACATACAGAGAGATGTAGAGCAATCGACAAAAACATCCAATAATGCAGAGGCTAAACCTCCTCATTAATTCTGAAGCTAAAGTAGGGATGTCACTAACAAATTGGCAGAAAGTACAAGACAAGAAGCCCTAACTCCAGCTCTCCCTGTTGTATTCCTGAATGAACACGCACTACTTAATCCCTTACAGCACCACACAAGGGGAGGGAAGCACTTTCTTTTCTCTTTCCACTCCTTTCAAGGACTCCCAATTGCACAGCAGGCTCAATTACCACACCACTAACTACAGAGCCTTACCTGTGGCAACAGAGAGCAAAAACAATCTCACTTACACACATCTACCAAGGAAGATGTTCTGTTGTTATCTTGGTGGTACTTGTTCTCACCACTCAATGGGGCATGAAATTCTTCTTTTTAAGAAGTACAAAGGCATTTTGCTTTGCCCCAACAGAGTATCAAGAAGCAACCGTGCAGCAAGGATTGGCAGCTCCATTAAATACTGCAGGACACTAAGTGAAAGGTTTCTCCTTTTTATTATCCCTGCTGCGAGTGGGGGAAATAAAGAGCTGGAAGAGCTTCACTGATGTAATATCCATGCAGGTCTTGTGACTTATATGAAAGGTCACTGGAGGGAGCTTTCAAATTTTCTCTGTGTGAACAGTTGCAGTGTTACTTCAGCATTAAAATGCATCAGGCACTATTTAGGGTACATAGTTCATTCTAAAAGACATCTTTTGCAGCACTATAATGAGTCCTAAACCCATCATATTTTTTAAGGTTCCTGACCAATTCTTTAGGTTCATGTGATTAATTAAAATTATAACACCACCACCTTTCTCAAGTATTCAAAAGGGATGGCCCTCATCAAAAAAATGAAGAAGAAAACAAAAAAAGTTTCTAACTGCAGTTATACTTCATGTCCTGCATTCCAGAAAAAGACCAGCATTCTTTGCAAAAAGCAGAAGACCTCTCACTTTCAAAACACATCACTCCCTCTGGCTGAGTCACAGCTCTCCAGCTCTAAAAACAGGAAAAAGCTAAAAAAATCCTCTCTACTAAAAATCTGCATGAGAAAGCTTAATTTACAGTTTTTGAGGAAGTTGGAGCATTGATCACAAGCTCCTGCAGCACAATTACAGCTACAGCATAGCTACAGAGCCACAATAGCACATGCATGCAAGAAGCATTAAAAAACCGAAATTACAGCAGGAAGTGATGGTATAGCTCTGAATGTCACCACTAGGAGAAAGGCAGGGCAAGCCACAACTTCCCTGGCCCTGGGAATATATTATTTATAATATATATTATTACAATTTTAACTAAAAAGCTTCTTAAAGACATTTGTATCAGGTCTTTGGTCTGCTCAGTTAAGGCTATACCATGCTACCATTGGGAGAATTCAAATACTCTTCAAGAAAACATGTAAAATAATGAGACAATTGCCAAAACATCACATTTCTTCAATTTACTTCTGCTCTTTTCAGCACTGACCACGGTTTTGAGGGTTTGGGTGTTTTTAAACACTTTTTATGAACTGAATATTTTTATTTGACAATGTCAGACTACAAATTTTCACAGCAGGGAAGATTATTTCAGGACCTGTGTTATGCACTGTTTCATCAGTCTGAAAAGGCAAGCAAACATCCCTGTTTTACATGGCTCCTTTCCCACAAGCAAGGCATTTCTTACCAGAACAAAAAAAAATGCACAGGTGAAAAATCAGCAATGAAGAAAATATCCAAACTTTATTAACAAGTAATGAACCTCATTTTTGTGTTTGCTTCAGACTTGTTTTTCACACCTAAAACATAACATGAAACTAACTCCTAAAAACAACATCTGCTGAAAATAATGAAAAAAACATTGTTTAGTTTATGCAGTTGTGTAATGCTTTTACTGGAATTCAGAAATCAGTAAAGAGGGGCTAGTTCAGCACTACCAAGGGAAAATGGTATTCCTTTGCCCATACTCAGTTTCTTCTGACAGGAAAAATAAGTATCATGTTAATTCTTTGAAGAAAAGACTCAGTTTTCTCTAAAGGAAATAGATTCAGCTTTTGCATAACAACAGCTGATCTACTCTTCTTTCTCTTTATTAGAATTCTAAACTAATAGCTCAGAATTATAAATACAGTATAAACATACAGCTAGCAAAAAGAATGCAACATATTCAACTTTCCTACATACTTTGCTACTTCCATAATAAAAATCTATGAGAAAGCCCGGGGTACTTTGATAATAGCAAAATTATTGTTGTCATTCACATTATGAAAGTTAGTACCAGCTACCTTTATGTAGCACGGCTGCCATACTATCAAAAACTCCCAGAAGAAGGGAGACTGGCAAAATTTCAATGTTTTTAAAATGCAGCAAGGCAGTGGAAAACAAAACAGTATTTTAGCACTTTTTGTCCCATTCCACAAGGCTTTCCAGAAGGGGAGAGATACCAGCCAGATGGGCCACAACCTCTTCTGCATCCCACTGGTGCCTCCATCACGAGGCCAGACATCTGTCACCACCAAAGCCACGCAAGAAGGAACAGCCGCCCTCTTCTGCGTCAGCAGCGCCCGGAGAGCCCCGCAGGGAGCAGGGGGCTGTGGCCTGGGACACTTCCAAGGAGGCAGGAGTGAAGGAAGGGCCAATTCATCCTCTGGCCGACAAGACACAGTGCCAGGCAGAGTTTAAAGGCTTGGTTGTGAAGAGGCCAAACACTGGGACCTTGTTGGAGATAAGGCAAAAAGGTCAACTGTGTCCCAAGAGATTCCCAGCTCCTGCTTTTAAAAGCGCCTCTCAAGGCAGTTCACAAAAGCCACACTGCTGCCCTACAGTGCTGTGCACGCATCTGCCCCCTCCCCATTCGCTGCTGGCTACCTCTCTCATTTCCTCCTGCCTCTTGCAGTATCCATTTCCCTGTGCCTCCTACTCAACTCGTTCCTCCACCTTGCCCATTCCATGCACTTCTTGCCCTCTGGCTCCAGATCTTATTTTTGGATCTGTGCCTCCCATACTTCACCCACTACCTTGCTCCATACTGTCCCCTTCTCTCCCTCTTCTTCATGGTATAGCCTTAACTGAGCAGACCAAAATCCATGGGCTTTTCTCACTCCTTTGAGCCCTTTGAGCTTCTTGCATTCAACCTCTCCTACTCCTCAACAATCAAGAGGAGTGGAGAATACAAGGAAATAGGAGGACAAGATGGGCATACCACAACACAAGTGACTTAGGAAGTAGAGAAGAAGCAGTCAGATTAGAAAGAACTTGGGTCAAGAGAAGGTTATGAGGAGTAGTAAAAAAGTGTGAGCCTACCACAAGGTATCAGTGCACAGCTGCCCTGGCATTATACCCTCCATAGTCAACTTCTAAAGGCTACTGTTAACAAAATATCTTCCTATCTGTCTTCACCCAGTTCAGGGATGCTTCAGGGCTTTAATTCTGCTTGTGTTAGCAGCTGCATAAGAAAAGCAAGGGATTATATTTTACACTAGTAAATTATGTCCCTATTCATCAATTTCCCAACATCCTGGTGTATCAAGTAATATACAGAATCACTGAACTGTCAGGGTTGGTAGGGGCCTCTGGAGATCCTCTAGTCCAACCCCTCTGCCAAGGATGAGGGTCACCTGGAGCAGGTTACACAGGAACACATCCAGATGGATTTTGAGTGTCTCCAGCGAGGAGGCATGACTCCACGACCTCACTGGGCAGCCTGTTCCAGTGCTCTGCCACCCACAACATTAATTTCTTCCTCATATTGAGGTGGAACTTCCTGTGTTCTAGTTTATGGCCGTCACCCCATGCTCACTGTGTATGTGCAGTGCACCAAAGCCTCAGAAGAGCGTTATCCCCAGATAATGTGGCCATTACTATTGTCACATGAGCTAAATGCAAATGTAATTATTTTACTTCCCATTGTGAAAAAGTTCTTTCAAATCAAGCATGCAGCTTCCTGATATGCTTCAGTATGCAGTGTTCAAAAATCCGTACCAGCATCCCTGCACAGCTGCAAAGACCTGTGTGAAGAGTGCAATGGGCACAGCAGTCGTGTAAAGGAGAGCAGTATAAAGAGGACTTATGGAAACACGGCAGCAATCAGAGCTCAGGTAGAACCCCACCTGACAGAAAGACCTAGCTCCAGCAGAGGACATCTATCTACAGCCACAACTGATGCTTTTCAACTCAACCTGGCCCAGCAGGAGGTATGGGAAGTGTTACTAAGAATCAAGCTGGCATTGCCATGATGAATCATAGCAGCATCAAATTAATACAACTCATCAGACCATAATTAAAGCACTCGGTGTTGCTAATGACTCCGTATCAAGTGGTCTTTTGCAGCATGCCTGACTCCAAGGAGGGTGGGCCAATCAATTCTCTAATGAGTCCTCACTTCTGGAAGCACTTGCACAAACACTCTGTGCACATTCACGTACCTCAGTATATAAAATAAAGCAACGAGAGCCAAGTTTGGTTCAGTCTTCCTTTTTCTTTTCTTCTGATGATACAGAGGAAAAGTATGTCTGTACAAATACACCAGCACTCATCAAAATAAATTTCGTAAAACCAAGCTGATCAAATATCTGCTCTAGTGGGATTTACCTATATTCAGCTCTCTAATTGCTTCTTTCATCTCTCCACAGGAAAAGTAACACTTCATCTCATTTCTTCCAAGATTTGTTAGCTTAGGAAAATTAATCCCTTTCACAGGATTTGATAGGTGTGGATCATTATCACTTACAAGATAATGAAATACACATCATTAATAGCACACAGTAGATGTCTACAGCATGAGAGAGACAGACTGGAGTAAAGCAGGTAATTTTCCTTCAAACTTCTTTTGTATTTGGTTCAAGTACATCAACCACTTGCATTTTCACCAAATACATGCACCTTTCACTTCATATGAGTTAAAGCATTCTCCCTCCACTCCTTTCTTGGCTGAAGCACTAAGTTCACATTTCACTTTCATTCAGTTTGAAAGAGCTTCTTTCTGCTCTTGCTGGAGCTAAAACCTTTGCCATTTGTAAGGGACTTAAAGGTCATAATAGCCTGAAAAACTCTTAAGATCACCAAAAGACTTCGTCCACTGTGGCAAACTGTACAAAGAAGCAACTGCTCATCAGTGACCAGCCCACTGTGCCGCCCCTCCCCCTCGAATATGCCTCCATGAATTCCTGGAAATTTGGAAAGTAAGTTCTGCCACCTGATGGGAACTCGAGATAAGATAAAGGTGGCACTATTTTCCAATAATCTCAGACTAGGAAGAGATAAACAAGCACGGGGAGCACTGGTAATGAACACAAAGAATCCACAGGGAAAGCCAACTCAGCAACTGGGCTGAAAATCAGCTCTGACTGGGTCCAGCAGGTGGAGGCCATAGCCCACCCATTTAAGAGGGGAAGCCCACCAACTCAAAAGTAGAGAAAAACCGAGCATGGGACTAATTAGCATTGGAAGAGAGAGAATCATTTAACCAATAGAATAAAAAACTGTGTAGCCAAATGATTCCTTTGTTTGCTAAAACGCATAAATGGTGAAACCTACCACTGAGAAGACCAGAAGCAAAGAACCAACAGGATGTTGTCTGGATCCATGGGTGGTGATGCCTTTCTACTTAATCTGTCACTCCCTTTCTCCCTCTCCCCCTCTTTTTCTTACTTCTTTCTATCTCTCTCAACCTCACATTTACTGTTAAATAAAATCCGTACTATCGACTTGGACATATGGTCTCGTTTGCACCTTAATTTGGGCAGGGGTATCTCTGTAATAACCGTAATGACTGGATCCTAACACCATAAATACTAAGTAGAATCAGTTGTTTATGACGAGACTACTCTCTCATCTCCACATCACAGTTTCCTCTCTTACTTGCTCCCTTGCCATCCTACTCACATTTTTGTATCTGTAAGTTTTCCCATGGGTATTTCTTGTAGGCTGAACTAACCTACCAAAGCCACAATGCCTAAAAACTTCTTCTATAGTTGAAGTGTGTAAATTCTTTTGGCTTGATGACACTAAGTCATATTAAAGTCTTACACCAAGTCTTACCGATGTTTTTAGCTGAGGCTCACAGTTGAACTTAGCACATGAATTATCAAATTGGTCATTTTGAAATATTGGGCACTCATCTTGCAGTCATGAATCTGAGACAAGAAAAGCCGGTTTCTGAGATCATGACAAAAAGGATATGAAAATGCGTTTCTTTGCCAAAGGTGAAAATCTTCAGACTTTCAAGGTTCACAAGTCAACTATTTTGTCCTTCTGTTAAGCACCTGTGACATGACAGAACTATGAATACTTCCATCAAAAACTCCCATTTTCTTGTGAGTGCCACCATGGAAAGTACGTCACATAATCCATCTATATCAACAATGGAACCTATCAGCAACTACGCTTGCAGCAATTCTTCTAAGTTATTAGTAACATGCTCCTATTAATATTTATATTGCCCAAAAGCCTGAATGACAGAGGACTCTGAAACGCCAAGCACAATGGCAACACTTCAGAAAATCTTCCCCACCTGTTGGATTCACTTGGCCATTCATGTTTTCACCGACTTCTGGAACAACAACCTGCTTCCTCTCTGTACCCACTTTCACATCTCTCATATAAACCCAAAGGCATTTCACAAACTTCCTAGACTAAAATCTTAGGGGAAAATAAACTCACTTGGAATCACCTTCCTTCTGTCCCAGTGACCCTAGATGGGAGGCAGAGGTATCCAAAGATCCCCTGAAAGCAAAACCAGCATTTATATGCTTTCAGCACCAAGTGTCAATCCAGGAACTCCAAACATGAAAGCTGCCATGCACAATTCTGCTTATCCATCACGTGTAGTTTATTTTATATGGAGAACAGTTATTAAGACATTTTTATATTAGTAAGTTCCGATTTAGTACTTGTACTCAATATTCATGACAATTTTGTCAGGCTGCATTAAAGGATTTAATCTCAAAATTCCCAGGTGGAAGAGAAAGAACTATCAAATGTCTCAGAGAAGGAAACCAAGATGCATGATTTAGGAGACAGCAATAAAATAAAGAGTTTGATATTCAGGAAACGAATAACTACTCATACAAATAAAAACTCTCATGGTGTCAATGGACAAGTCAATCTTGATTAAAATCAGAATCTGATTATTGAAGTTTTCTCTCTACTTCATAATGTAATCACTAGAATAACACTGCTGTGTAAATTTAATTTCAGCAAAATAAAGTTTCTAAGATTGTCCATGCAACCCACGTAAGCATATATGATTTTATAAAAAAGGACCAAGAAGTAGATTACATTCTACTTCTACAAGTAATGCCTCATCTTCAAACTCAATATAAACTGTGTTCACTGTATGATAAAAATTAATGAAAAATATCACCATTCTATTCAATTTGTTCAACGTAAACTATCATAAAATATTTCATTCTTCATTGCCTCTTCTTGCTTATATGGGAACATAATGAAGACTGACATATATTGCTTCAAGGTCTCACCTTATAACTAGGAGCTTAATAAAACCCCCTTGGCGAACCAGATCCAGAGAAGCATGTAAGCTTTTGATTTCAAGTTAGATATATAAACATCCTAACAGTCCTGTGTGCTTGGATTTACAGTTCTCAGGAAATGAAACACTCAAGGCACAAAATGTACATAAACACTCAAGCATCGTGTGACAAACTGTAGCTAATTTTAATCATGTAAACAACAAGGGTCCATCCAATAGCGCACTGAAGCAATTTCCCATTTAATTTCAGTCTTATTAAATCTCTAAAGACAATTAGAATTTAAACAAGGACTCTCTAATCCTATTGCTAAAGAAAATGCACCAAACAAGACACGTGTAGCTCCATAGCACCCTCCATCTTTTCACTTTTCTTCACTAAGAAACCAACCAAGGCAACACCTGTAGTCCTATACATAGAAAAGTTTTCAAACCTACCCAAAATGGCACATACTCAAAAATGACATTCACAAGTATAATTCCTGATTTTCAAAATGCACCCATCCCAGAACAGGACCAAGAAACATGACAGATGCCACCATGGTCCTTATACAGCACCCAGCCAAGGAGCATGGAAACCCCCAAGGGTGCCCAAGGGCTGGCACAAGTCTCCATTCAGCTACAGGAAGCTGGGAGGCAGGAACAGGAACAGAGCTCATTCCCCAAAGAACTTTCAGCTGTGATGTGTGAGCTTCACTATCCATCTGAAAATGAACGTATTTTTGAGAAGAACAAGAGCTCAGCAAAAATACAAAGTAGCTTTCAATTTAAACAGCTTACAGATATGGGCTAAACCCAAGCTTCCTCCAGCACCGCAAAGAGCCTTTAAAAAAATGTTGAACACTTCAAAAAAGGTCATCTCTAAGTCTGTTCAGATCTCCAAGTATATTTTTTTTGTGTGTGAAGCCTTGTGAAGACCATCACTACCTTCCTGATGAAAAATCATCCTCAACTTCATAAAAAACACAATACCCCTATTGATCCACTGGATCATGGGTTTAAGTCAACCACGACTTTTTGTCATGCTGCTTCTGGCACCAAGACCCCTTCTGGGTCATCCTCTGGGGGGGGCATACAGTTGCCAGTAGTATTCCTCAGGGAGCCAGAAGTGACACCATCTATACATCTTTTCCAGTCCATGTACTCCTCCCATTCCCCAAGTGCCTGCCTGGGTCGGCTGCAACCAGACCTTCAGAAAGAATTCAGGAGATACCCTCAGCAGACCAGAAGGAAAAAGGTCACAAGAAACTTTCTGAGGTCAGAAAACCAAAAAAATTAATTCCTCCCTTCTAGAACCCTTCTGTACAGAATGGAAAAACAGAGCTTACTTAGCACACCTTTCACTAAAAAAACCACTGCTGTCCTCTCCTCTCAGAGGACCTCACACTTCTCTGAAAAGCTGTAATGCAACTGGATCATGGAGTCCAAGAAATGCTTCTTCTATTAACATGCCTATTCATTAATATTTAATCTTTCAACTTCCAATTAGTTAAGAATATAAAAAAAGAAGAAAAAAGTGACCAAACCGTTACAAGCAGTATTGACGCAAGGAGCAGGTGCACAAAATGCACAACACAAGTCTGTCATGGATACAGATTTACGCTGTGAACTTTGTGCTGCAATGAACAACTAAAAACCAAAAAGATCAATACTTCTTGAATTTCTTCTGAAGCATCATAACACAAAATCAGACTTATGTGACAGCAGGCAGCTACTTACCAGCTAGATTTACCTCTGATTGTGAAGTATATGACTATCTGGCAGCACAATCCCCTCTCAGATTCTGACATGCCTCATCTACAGTGTCCTACTTTCGATACAAGCCAGGTTTTACATGCTGACACTTCAGAAATACATTTTTTCCTGACAGATCCTTTACGAGCCAACTCCAGTGACAGATGATTGAAGTCAAAGAGTAAATGGTGTTGCTTCTCCAGAGTAAATCTGGTGTAACAGCAAGCAAGTGAAATACTGCCCTTGCAAGATCAGATTCAACCAACTTTACAGCTTCAAAGCGGTAGAATCAAGACCGTCCTGACACGTGTGTTACAAAGAGCAGGTAACTCCCCACAACATGCCTCCAGTGGAAGTGTGCCCCATGGCTGACTCGGGCTCAGTAGCTCTCCTCTTTGCTCCAGGAGGAGCCAAGTCGCAAGTCTTCACCATTGCTTCCAAAGTGAACAGCACCACATTCTCTGTGGGAATCACCCAGACTCAGAAAACAGCACGAAACAGGTATCAGAAAACAATCAGGGCCCTCACAAAACCTGCTGATCTGGAAAGAATTTGCTCCAGCACCTCTATGTACTCCTTATGCACACAACTGATGAGTTGAGATGCACTATTCAGGTTGCCTACCAACAGGCTCTCAACAAGGAAAGCAATAAACCAAGAGCAAAGGGGTTGTTCATATCTGCAACTCCAATGAACATGGAAATTTAAAAAAAAAAAAAACAACAACAAAAAAATGCTTCAAAGCAATCAGTTAAGGAAACGAGAAAAACACCTGTATACATACTCTCATCAAAACAACCTGTATGTGAAACCAAGAAATCCCACAACTACACTACTAATCACATTAAAAAAGAACAAAATACTAACGTTTCTTTCCCCATGAGTTACTTCAAAACTTTTCCATTATTATTTTGCATTGCTCAGGATCAACTTCATAGAAAAAGTAGAAATAAAAATACAGACTCAGCTCTCTAAGCACAGGTTCACATTCACCTTTATTTCCTTCATACCATGAGCAGAGTCAGTCTCCACTGTACAAACCAAAATAACTTACTTTAAGATAATTAACAACACTATTATATATCAGTCTAGACAGGAATTGCCAAGTTAAGTCTAAATTGCTTGAGAGAAGACTGGATGTACAGCCACCACGGACTCATTTGGAGAATGCATTTTCAGCCCAGTAAATTTTATTTCCCCAATGCCTCTTCAGTTTTAAGAAAAGTAATTCCAGTTTTGAGACAAGCCTTCTCAAATACAACTTTTCTCCCTACCTGCTTTCACTTTCCCTTCCTCTTCCCTTTCCCCTCCCACAAATGAGCTATTAATTCCTAAATAAATGGAATAGGTAGCACGTAAGATCAGGAGCCACAAGGGTCCTTGGGCGCCTATCTCCTGTTTAGAGGTCTGTTTAAACAGGAGTTAAAAGAAATCCGTTCAGTGGATTCAGGCCCAAGAGCTGAAATCTGCAAACACAGGTACTTGACCTCACTGGAATGGTCCCCTGGGTGACCACAGAGGAACCAGGCAGACCCTGGAGAAGTTCTCCAGAGACAAACACCATTTTCGTACGTTTACTACCGAGATGCAATGGCCTGAACACAAATCAGGAAACTCTCCCTTGTGCTCTTCTTCGAAACACCAAAGTGCAACTTCTACTTTGTGTTCCCTGCCTTTGCTTCTCCCTAGCACAATGAAAAGAAAACCACAGACTTCGTGTCCAGCCTGCTTTTAAAAACGAAGCACTTCTTTCAAGATGCAATGGCCGCCCTGAGCAATGACACAACTTGATCCAACCATCAACGCGTGTTTGTATCACAGCTGGTAACCAGAAATCACGACCATCTCCACGTCAAACAGCCGGACGGCAATGCCAGACTGGAGCACACTCCTCCAGACCCACACCTCAGCTGCGACGTCAGATGCCCTAATTCCGTTTAGCTTAAGTATCTTCCTTGTGAATGGACTTTGATGTACCTTCGTTTGGGCAGTGTATTGAAAACAGCAGTCATGATGCTCTTTAAGTATTAGTCAACCCTTTTTAAGGCTGAGGCCACTGGCTCCGGCTGTCCCCGGTCTGACAGCGTCCCCTTCACCGGCCACAGGACTGCAGCGTCGGGGGACACGGCCAGGGCGTCCCCGCCTGGCCCAGGGGAAGCCACAGGAGCGGGTCGGGGAGTCCCGAACCCCCGGTCCCGCCGCCCCCGGCCCCGCTCACCCTTCTTGTCCATGAGCCACATGAAGAAGAAGCAGGGCGCGAAGCCGATGGGCCCCCAGAAGACGAGAAGGGCGATGTCCCAGCCGCTGAAGCCGAAGGCCAGACGGGCCGAGTTCTGGATGGGGCCCCAGGTGTTCCACACCAGGCCCTGCGCGAAGCCCAGCAGCGAGAACAGCAGCAGCACCAGCCACCGCCGCCCGTACACGCGGCCCGACAGCGGCGGCAGCCGCCCCGCCGGGCC
>VZRR01011618.1:1603792-1789710 GCA_013398015.1 Oreocharis arfaki
GGCGCGGCGGCCCGCAGGATCAGCCGCCCGGCTGTCACTGGCAGGGCCGGGAAGCTCCGGCCATCACGCTACCACCCAACTCCGCCCCGCCGCCGCTCCCGGGCCGCGCTGCCCCTTCCGCCGCCGAAGGCGGTGCCGAACGAGGCCAGCCCGAGCCGCTCCGCAGGCAGAGCCGCCGGAGCATGGCCGGGGCGGAGAGCCGCCGTCCTCCGGCGCCGGGTAGGTGCCCCTCGCCCCGGCCCGCCTCGGGCCCCGGCGCGGACTCCAGGCCCGGGCCGAGGGCGGACGCGGGGAGGGCGAAGCGGCGGCTGAAGCGGGGCCGTGAGCGGGCCCGCCGAGCCTCTCCATCAGTTCCTCCCCCGACCAGTCCCTCTCGGCCGCGGGCCCCTCACTGCAGTGTGGGTACGTTCGCGCCGGGAGGTGCTGCAGCAGGTCACCCCCCGGGTGTCGATTCTTTTAAACTGAGAAGGAAATCGTGTTGCTTTGTTGGACACAAATCAACTATGGTCCGATTTGGGAGGAAGAAAATAGTAGAGTTGAGATACAACATGCACTGAAATCCATTTAAAAATAATTCGAGTGAATATACCATCATGTGGGAAACACTATGCTCATAAGTATTATCATTTAAATAGATTGAAGTATATATTCATTCGATTTGGTTATGTGAGAGTTTAGCTGTATATCAACCATCTGCACTTGTCATAAAATTAATGGCTCGTATGCTGCACAGTGCTTCATCTTCCCTAAAAAAATTGGATATTTCAGTATGGCTTGATTAGGCGTTCTGTCACAAAGTCTGGAATTTGGCTTGATAAATGCCCGTGTAATTAAATGGGGAGACCTGAACAGTGGGATCCCCACAGACAGGTTTTAGGTCCAGTGTCAATGCCAAAACTGTTGATGTGCTGGCCAGTGCACAGATGAATTTCACACGTGGCCCTCATCCCACAGTTTTGCAGCCAAAACCACAGACTTCCATGTAATTCTTCTCAAAACATAACAGACATCCACAGTTCCATTACCTAGACTGAAAGTGCAAAAAAGGAAGCATATGCTAACTGAGATCAGCAGAACTATGATCAAAAGAAAATTACATTTTGTCTACAAAAGTTCGGGAAATACCCCAGGAAAAATAAAGTGCACGCACAATTAAATAATGGGGGGGACACGAACTCAGATTTGAGCCTGCTGTGTACAGCTATAGTGACGAAAGTACAGTAAAAATATAGGGTGAGATTCAGACTTGCTCGTGACTGATGGATATTCCGGTAGTGCTTTGGGGCTCCAAATAAGATTAATTCCCCATTTTACTAAGTCTTTTTCATACATTATCACCTCAGGATAGTTTAGCCCATGCCAGAATGTTGTTTCAATTTAAAAAGGGTATGTTACTACTATAATTTAAGTGATTTGGTGGCATTCATCCAAGGACAAAGTGCTGTTATTTGCAGAAGTAAACAAAGTGAAAAAGTACTTCTCTCTTTGAACATTTTTCAATTAACTGTAGTAATTGTGGTGGTTTCATGGTTCTAGTGGCAGGAAACCCATCCAGAAATAAGGCAAGTGGGGCTTTGTGGCATCCTTTTAACTGCAAAACTTGCCTCATGCCTCATATTGTCTGCACAGTCAAATGAGAACTTGAATATAAGCAGGATAACTCTTTGATAACTTATCCAAGCCACCTCATCTTATGATGGGTTTCAAGATATTTCGACTCTTTCCTGGGTCAACAAGAAAGAGAAATTTCTGAGAAACAGCAAGAAACTAAAAAGGTTGTCAAAATAGGTTCAAAAATATCTAGGTGTATTTATTATTGACTTCATGATGATTTAAATAATTTATTTTAATTGCTTGATTTGAAATCACGCCATCTTTTCATAGCTTCACAACCCATATGCGCATCTTTCAGTCATGGCCTGACCTTTTCTATTCCAGCTATTTAATTAACACAGTGTAATATTCTGTGTGAATTATTCTTGTTTGCAGGATATGGTATCGGTTAGATTTGTTAATGTAAAGGAGCAGTGTATTGTTGATAAACTGTTGGAAACCAAATTAGCTTTATCTTGCGGCTAGCTGACTGCATTATTTCACTCATGGGTATAATACTCCTCTAAATATGCTAATTTCACTCTTTTCTCCGTGTGGTGACATTTTTACTGTTCTCATTACTGACATTTGTAATATTTGAGGTGGGGAAATTTTTCTTGCTTTAACCTCATTATAATGTAGCTAAAGAGATTTGAATATTATCAGATGAAATACACATATATTCAGGCAAGCAGTAAGGTTATTTTCTCTCCTGGCCCATAACTTTCATGTCTGTAGAAGGTCTTGCATGGACTGAATGACAGCTAGATCCAAAATTGTGATACAGATGTCCATCCAGGTACTGATTGCCTAAGCACAATAGTGTGTCCATTTTAGGTGCCTTCATTTCGAAACCTGCAGGCTCCGAGGATGGTTGTGTGACCATATCCATGCCTGTCTGCCTGTGTCTGACCTAATACGTTCTGGAATTCATCTTAGGAGGAGTTGGTCACCTGGAGCTCTGATAGACTAGTGGTGATGGACAAAAATTAAGTGGCTGAGGCTGTTTTTGCTTCCAAATGCTCTTGCCATCCCCGAGGTATGCCTGGTGGATCTGCTTGCAAGTTGGCACCTGCAGTGTGCCAATTTAAGATTGGCTTATTAATATAAACTTTGGGCTTTGATGGGTTTGTTACAACCTTGAGGCGTTTGGACAGTCTAGTTCAGCTAAAACACATCTGTCGTGTAGTGGCTGAGCTCAGCAGTCCAGGAGAGCATCCCCCCATGGGGCAACCCCCAGTTCCTAGCACATTAGGAAGTGCTGTTTGCTCTCTCCTGTCACCACGGTTTTGACAGATTTGCTCTCTATGTGACATTCTTCAGAGAGATTCAATGAACTTCAGAGTCCCCTTGGTTCTTGCACCTTTCTCCCAACAGCTCCTAATGCCACGTATGCAGTCTGGTCCTTTCTTGTGTCGACTCGTACCTCTTGCCATGTGACAAGCAGCGAGTGATTGCATACCCTATAAAGGTTAGAAGCATTTTGGCACAAAATGGGCATAACCTGAAATTAATTCAAAGATTGAAAAGTGGTATTTAACCAAATCTGAATATTCCTTGCAGCATCTTAAAAAAGGTTGCTTTACCAGGGATTTCCCTCAGTTTTTAGACTTCAGCTGGAGTTATGACAGTGCAGTTTCAGAGCTGCCATAAACAACACTGGTGTAGCAGGGAGCTGTAATGGGTGTGATCTTTACACCCCATCTTGAAAAACACCTCTGAAGGTGAGCCTGTGAGGTGTGAGCAAATCCCGTTCTTCCTTCCTCAAGTTTTGACATCCTTTTTCTTCTAGTTGCTCAGGAACAGGTTGTTTGAAATCTGCTCTGTCTTGGGCTTGGTTTGGGCACCTTCCAATATGTGTATTCAGTAACTTTCAGCATCTTTTCGTGCTTTTCTTTTTTATTGAGAAGTAGGTAAACTCTAGCTCTGAAGTCATACAATGATTTCCTTGTCCTTCAGGTTTTGCTGTGCTTCCTTTTTGTTTTTTCCATTAAAAATACAGACCAGACAGATCTTCAGCTTATGAAAGCTGAACAGGTTTATTGTTAAATTCAAACTTCAGCATTTTCCAGTGAGGAATTCATTTATACCTTGTGATTGCAGACTGTGTATATTCCCACTGCAAAGTGACCATTGTAGTGTGGATGATTCTGGGTTTGTGGTGAGCCAGAGCCCATTGCAAGGTTCTCTAGGGAGAGGTGGGGTAGCTCTTTTTTCTTGTGGAGTCTGCCTTTGTGGCTGGCTAATGAAAGGCATGTCACTAGATACCCTGTACACCACACTGTAGGTTCCTTACTGCAGCTCTCAAAAGGAATATGCAAAAGTCATGTCCAGCTTGGGCTTTGAGCACATTTAAAGAATTTTGTGCTCCATTTCTTCTTGTTCTGCCATTCATCACCTGCTTAATGATGAACATGTAAGTGATGATTATATCTTCTTTGAGGGGGAGGTGGAAGCTACATGATGTCTTTCATCAATGTAATTTTGTTGGCTATTTCCCTACCTCACTTAGCCTTCAGGCTCTGTGTCTTAGGTGTTTTAGGGAGGTTATGTTGGAACTCCAGCAGACTCCTGCCCCTACATTCTCTCGTTTTATTCAGGGCCACCATGTGCAAGTAACCGCAAACTACATCAATGGAGTCTTTTACACACCAAAGTTCTGTTAAGGAAATCCTGTTTCAAAGACTGATGGTTTCCTCTCTTCCTGAAAACCTGAAAATTTTGCAAATGAACTGAGTCACAAGGATGGTGGAGGATGTTAGGCTTGAATTGGGAAATACAGGGTGAAAATCTCCACCGTCTCCTTGGCTAGGACTGCTTTAGTGCATCTCTCATTGTCTCTGATGCCAGCAAAAAGAGACAGTCATGATGCTCTGGGGCTAGTCTGTCTGTTGTGTCTCTGGTGCATGTGTTTCTCATTTCATATCAGACTGTGCCATTGTTCTCCTGTTGTCTTACATCGGAGCAGCAAGGGGTAACTTAATTACCACTCTGCTATAATTAATAATGTAGACGTTAGGGAGTTTGTTTCTGTTGGTCTAGTCACGTTTAGGTGTCATACAATAGGTATGCTGTGAGCTCTGCAAATGAGTCTTCTGAAGATCTGACTGTCTGGGTAGGTGTTTGGGATCAAATCCATATTGAGGACATAAAGCTCACAAAATGTTGTTTGCCTCTTTGAAAATGTGACCCTATCCTGTAATTCCATATAGAAAGAAGTGGCTGAATCGATTATTTCTATGTCTGTGCTTTTCTGAACAGGGACATACGCGAATAAAGTTTGAACTATTCTACGCTTTGTGATCACAGATACAATGAAATTTTTGGGAGTAGATATAGTAGTATGAGATTTTGGGTTCTCTAAGAGTATTAAAAAAAAGAGCAATGGTAAGGTAGTTTGGATGTCTTGGTATAAAAGTGAAACTTTAACCTTTTGCAGTTTTTTATTATTTTGCTAATAATAAATTTTTATGTACCATGGGCTTTTGAAGACCGGACATAGAAGACATCATTCCTTCTAATACTAGAATTAAATCAGATAGTGGTGAGTAGAGTGATGTTAATGATTAAAAAGAATATGAAAATATTGAAACTTCTCTCTTGAAAAGAGTTTTCCATATATACTGATAGGTTGAAAAATACTGAATTTTGGTAGATTTTGCATATTGCAAGAAACTTCCAAAATTCAAAGCAGCAGCACTGTCATAGTTTGTTGTATAATTAAAGGTCACCTTCAGTCTCCAAAAATGCAGGTGTAGCTGATTAGAACGGGAGTTCATGGAGATCTGAGTAGAGACTTGGGCCTGCAGTCCTTGATCTTTTCTGATATTTAGTCTTGGTGTTTACAGATAAAGAAACTTCACAGGCAGTTGTTATTTGAAAAAGAAAAGAGAAAGGAAGTCTCTGGAGGGAAAATGGTAAAGATATGTTGACACCACTAGCAGCTGTTTGTTGTATTACAAAGTTTTGAAATATGAGCTTCTATGTAAAAAGGCAGAGCTTTTTCAGCTAAAGAGGAAGAGTTCTTTTATGTTTAATAGTTATATTAAAAACCAGAACTAACACGAACGAAATGCTAAGGTTGAAAATTAAATTAGAAAACCTTGGTGGTTCACATTTTTGTGAGCTGTTTTGGTCAACTGTATCCTTGACATTATGTCAAAGCAATATTTTTGCAATCTTTATATGAACCCCAGGATTCAAAGCATACACTGTTAACAGTTTTTCACAGACAAAATTCGTGTTGCAGCATAAGAACCATTACAAACAGAAATAGCAACTTGAAGCAAAGATTAAATTTACTTCTCCTTGTTTTACCCATGCTGAAAGAAATGGAGTGATGTAAACAATGGAATAATAGCCATGCTTTATCTTTGGTATTCCTATAATAATGGCTCCCTGAATCTAATACTCTTATTGTGCATTTCAGAAACTGTTCTCAAGGTTCACATGGTGGGTCTCTTTCAATTCAATAATTTGTATAATTCAAAAACTTCTTTTACTCTTTTAAAGTATAATTTCATTCTGACAATTAATTATACCTCTAATTGACTCAGTCATTAATCATAATTTGTGTCCTGTGCAGTATAATCGTGAGCAAAGTATACTACCATCATAACCCCTTTGTGGATCAAATTCAAAAGGCTCTATTGTATTAATTACTGTTTATGACAATGGCTTGTGGAAAAAAAACAAGTATTTTGAGAACACTTGACTATTTACTATGGTAACTTATGGGAAAATGGTGTAAAATTAGAAGATTTAGATTCTTTTGTTGTTGCCATTTTGAAGTTCTTGTCAGTCAAGTTTGCAGGACTGCACAACAATAAAGTCACAATTGGTTACAGTTTCTGCCAATGAATTTTATACAGTGTATTCATCTATTTAACAGTAGTGCTTTCATACTTGCTACTGACAAGGAATAGAAAAAGAAATACAAATAAACTAATAATATGAACAAGTTCATTTCTTTTTTTTTAGAAATACACACATTAACTCCCTGACATGCCATCTCCCTTACCTTCAATTGTAATGTTATATTAGTATTAAGTTTTGTATTAAATTTTCTGTTTATTAGGAAATGTCAGAAATGTGTATCAGTGCCAGTGGGGTACTGGGAAGACATGGTTTGACTACTGAATTTCCTCAGTAGCAGGTGTGTGTAATTTACACTCCATGGACTGATAGAAAGGTGGAATTTGGGCAGCCTGGCTTAAGGAAGAATAATCTTATCTTTTTATACCCTACTAGAAGGTTTTGGTCAAAGACCAAAGTCTTTTCCTTCAAGGATTTCTTCTAGTGGAGGAGACCAGAGGAGCTGAGGTCATCCGGCATTCAGTTCGTTAGCTGAAAACTGGCACAACTGCATTCTAAACCTGCAGTGCAGGATGGAGGAGAGACATCAGGCAGAAACTGGCCAGGGGTTCAGGAAGAGCTTTCGAGGAGGAGCCTTAGGGGATTTAGGGGAAGAATTTCCTAAATGTATGCTTGAGATGTTGCGTTGTCCTTTGGAGCAGGGGTAGGAAGTGCCTCCCAGTGCTGTGTTCTGGGCTCAGCAGAGGAGTCTGGCAGCAATTCCACAAGATGAGGTTTGGGCATGGCCCATGCTCCTGTCTTACTTCATGTCTGAAGTCACTTCGACTTCCTGTAAGAAAAACTGTAAAATGCTCAGCTCTGCCACACGAGCACTGGAAAGTGAATCCAAACTCCTCTTTTGGCCTCTTTCTTTTCTTTCTTTGGCTGCCCTCCTTCCACAGTAGCAGACGCAGAGAGGAAGGAAAGGTGTATTGGCTGCAGGCTACCAGAGTGAGCTTCAGGTGCCAGTCTTACCAGTGCAGACTGGTTTGTCCTGAGAGTCTCCATGCAACCACCACCTCTCCTTCAGTAATCAAACATCTGCAAATCTAGGGGAGCTGCCTGCTGGCTCTGTGCATTTACAGTTATCAGCATTCCAAGAGTCAAAACTAATAGCAACAGCAGTGGCTAGCTAGGAAGTAATACCTAGATGTTGGTACAGCCTATCCTGAAAACTACACATGTATATTTAGAAGCATTTTGTTTGCCCAGAGTGGGCTGATTATAGTGCATAGCATTGCAATCACATGCAGATTATTTGAAGTTGTTTTTTAATTTACAGAGTTAATGTACTGTGAAACCATTAAGTCTGACCTCCAAACCAAGTCACTTGTATTTGGTTTGGGGAGTTTGCCCATCTTCCCCCATATCTTCTCTTTTCCCACTCCTGGTTGTTCGACAGTTAAGATTCTAGAGGTTGGGTGACTTTTTTTACTCACCTGGCTGCTCTGTATTCAAAATGTATTCAAAATGTATTTTTTTCTTTCATGTTTTTATATTTTTTAAAATAAAATAAGGAAAAGGGAGTGACACAGATTTGCAAGAAAAACAATTTGATGATGCGTGTACCAAATACATTACCAGGATTTCCTTGTACTCCCTCTTTTTGAAAATAATTTTAATACCTCTCAATTAAATCTCATATTTAAGCAGCAGGGTGTTTTGGCAGAAGCCAACTGCCATGCACTAATGAACCCTTATAATTTGCTAAATTATTTTAAATGAATGACAGTACATTTAGCTTTTTAATGACAGTACATTTAACTTCTGAACAACTTTGATCAAGTCCACTTTTAGTTAGACTGCCTGCTGTGCTAAACTCTTAATTCCCAAACACCACACAGTTATTCAGAAAAATTGTTAATCAGAAACATTAAATTATTTTCTCTTTCAGAAGCACAAAGTCTGCTGGAGAGTACTTGGCCAATTCATCACTATTCTTTTACGTGCCCTCAGTGCTAAGTCTGGATGAGTCTTCATGTTTGACAGTACTTTGTGTAAAGACAGCTGGAGAGCTTTCTTTTTTTAATTGGGAGATCTCTATTTTGCAAGGTGTTGCCTTTCTAAAGAATACCTATGTTTTTTGCCAATTATATAAGCTGCCACAGTTACAAAACTCGAGCTGAAACTTGCTTCGTTGTTTCAGTTCCTGGTTGGATTCTCTACATGCCTTGGGTAAAGTCAAAACATGAGACAAATTATTCCTGCTTCCTTTTGTACTGTGAAGTCACACCATTTGTTGAGCCTGATAGAAAGAACTAAGCTAAAGTATTCCTTTTCTCTTGTGGATCAGAGTACAACTGAGAAAATGAAGACTCCCACAGAGCTTTTCTTTTCAAAGGGAATAGGCATTTCTATTCTCTCCTGCTACCCAGTCTCCCCTAGGAATTTGATATTTAATGCCTAAGATGTGCAATAGATATCTTGCTTCTTTTCTACACATTTTATTTATTCACCTTTTGCTTATACACATCTGTATCCGAACTCTATATGCTTATATATGCTACACAACCTCAGGTTTTGCCTCCGAATCAATTACCATCAATCTCAGGCTGTAAAATACCAAGGAGCAAGAGCCCAATTTATAAGGTATTTGTGAAGCGATGATACCAATAACTTAGGAAAAGATTATTTTAAATTATAATCCTGCTAATCTCTCTTCAGGTCTTCTATCTTCAGATATCTCTTTTAATTACTTTCTCCCACTCCTACAGCATAGAGTTCCATCAGAAATCTTTCTTGGTCTTGAGCAGAGTTCTCCAAATTATCATAATACCTATTTGCTGTAGTATACAATATTTATCTTTTATCATGTGTCTTTTCTCTAGCAGGCACTTAGATATGCATGACAAGTGTTATAGGGAGAGAATTATGTTTAGCTGACTCTGTTCTCACCAAGGAATACATAACGGTGAATCAAGAGTCAGATTCTTCACACAGATTTATCAAGAATCTCCATTTGTCTTTGCAAAACCCCCTAATGTATATTTATTTCAGTCTTTAAATTTTCTAAAATGTTTCAAACTTCAGTATGCTTTATATCATATGTATTGTATGTGATCATCAGAAGAAGATATATACTTACTTAACAATGATTTTAATAGTGTTTGAAGATAGGAATTATTAGCATCTTAATAAGATAGATTGTCCTCTTTCATTGTTTCTTGATTTTATAGGGAAATATGTTTACAACTGAACATGATGGCATGACAATTGTTCAGTAGAGGAGAGGCTGTTTAGCCTAATCGTGGTTTTTGTTTGGCATTGGCATACTCTCCCAGTAGCTTGAGCTCTGAGCTTCCCACTGTGTGTGCCTGCGCTGTGGTTAAAACCACACCTTGCAAAAGCATGATGTGCATGTGGAAATCACATTAGAAAGCCACACAGAATCAACAGTTGGCTTCACAGAGCCTTCCTGTCTCTTCCAGTAAAATTTCTGCTTTTGTTGCACATCCAGACTGTTGACTGAAGTTACAGAATGAACCTGAAGCTTTTGCAATAAAAGTCAGCTTTACAAAATCCTCCAAAAAAGTGTCAACAGTTTCTTGCATTTATTTGAGTTTACATTCTCTAAAATACTTAAATGTACTGCCCTTAAAGCAAAAAAAACTCCTGAGTAGTCAAAAATACTACTTATGCAGTGATAAACATGGCCTAAGCAGAAGTAATTTTATTTTTATGAGCTGGAAAACCTGAAAGGTAAGTAAGGCCTGCCAGCTCCCACATGGTGAAAGCCACCTCTGTACAATATTATAATTGCACTGGTGAAAGACAGAAGTTTTATAAACCCCCTGGGAATGTTCAGATCTGGACCAAGTCTTGCCTTAGCTCTTGAACAGAATCTCTCTGAAAACACATGCTGAGTTTTAACCTCTTACCATGCCTCCAGCCAGCTCCTGGTAGCTGCACCAGCACGTGCCCTTGTGGCTGCAGATGGTCTTTCTGCCTCCTCTGGACTCGCTCCCTCTAGGTATGCTAACCTATTCCTTGGAAAGCCCCAGAGCCTCCCCCCAGGGGTAGGGAAGACCATATGGTAAGACATACGGTCCCCGTGAGGCCTCCTTCTGTCCTGGTTGTGTAAGTTGCTGGGGTGTGAGACTGAAGGCCAAGTGTCAGAGACATCTCTGCGTCACAGCAACACCATCCTGTCAAGTGTTGCTCTGCGTATGAGAGGAAATGTGGAAAACAAACCAAAATCCAAGCTCCTTCCTGTCATCTGCCTTAGAAAAGAGAAGCCATTTAAAAGTTTAATGTTCCATGAAGAAAAAATACCAGAGGCCTTTAGTTTTAAAGCTTCACGATGGAGTTTTCATGAGTTTAAGGTGTGGGCTTTGGTTTCCCTGGAAGTCGATGGGAGAAGAGACCCATTGACTCTAGGAAACCCTAGCCCCAATACCTCCCACTGAGTTTGTGTGAAGATAGCAACTTAATTTAGAAAACTAAAAAAGCACAGCTATGTGGGAGTATAAACCCTGTCGAAAGAAGGGGGACTCAAGTTACCAGAGATAGAGCATGCACAGGACTCCTGTTATTCCTGCCATTCCCACTTCAGCATTCATAGATTTATTCTGGATTTTTGTTGCATTTGAATTAATCCTGAAGAACTTTTCCCAGTGATATTGTTCCTAGTGGGTCATCTTCTGTGTTTCCCCCAGCTGGCACCACAGGGTTGCCCTGTGTGCAACCAGCTGGTTCTCTGCTATCTCCCTCACATGGGGAAGAACAACAGGCAAAATTAGCACCCAGCAGTGAAGGAAATTTTCTTGGCCTGTGTTTAATTAACTCATTGTGCATGCCAGACCATCATTTGACCCCTAAATACAGTGATTGAATTGGTTTGTTTGTTTTAAATAAACTGCTGGAAGTCACACGGAGCCATGTGTATCAAGTCAGTATGTTAAATCTTAGCCATTATACAGATACAAATTCTGGATGAGTTAACTTCAATAGAGGTTAAAATAATGAATGGATTTTTTTATGATCTGAAACTGTAGTCTACCTCTTCAGCTCTATGGAGATGTTATTCCTTTAAAAAAATTTTCCTTCTGAGTATGTCCCTAAAGAAAAGTTGTTCTGAAAGTGGTGAGTTAATTCAAGATTGCCAACATTTCAGTTTGACAGTTTCAGTGGGGCATATAAATATCTAAACAGCAGAGGAATAAATGGAAATCTTGGGTTGGTTTAGTTCTTGGATCGGCACAATTTCTTTTTTCTAAAATTCTGTTGATGAAACTTTAAAACACTTCAGTAATACCTGCTGGTTGGTTGTGCTACTGTTCCTTGGTTTAAAGCAAACACATGGGGAGCTGGTTTGCTATCTGTGACATTGCACTAGAATTTTGGAAAGAATCCCATGCAGAAAGACTGTTACTCATTAAATTTATGTTCTCTAAACTCTGGACATTATTTGCGAGTTTATTTTATTGTTAGGCTATTTCTAAGCAGTTTGGCTACAGTGGTTTATTGCCTAAGACACAAGTGAAAATTCTAAGCATGTGCCTATTTTTATTTTTTGCTTTATACTTTATGTGCTAATACATTGCTTTAAACTTTAATTTAGTTCTTCCAGTGCTTGCAGAACAGTTTAGATTTTAAAAAAATCTACAAATGTAATAAAACAATCAGTCATAAACAAAGGAGGTCTTAGTTTTAATGTTTTCTGTCCCATGGAAGATGGTAGGTAACACTTCATGTATGATATATCATGTCTCTCCATCTGTTTTTTTTCTTTACATAGGTGGAGATGTCAAACCATTTACTCCTGAGAAAACCAAGGAAATTGTGATGTCTCTACAGCAACCTGCAGTCTTCTGTAACATGGTTGGCGACTGGCCAGCCCTGCACTGGAATGTGAAATACCTTTCTGCTGTGTTGGAGGGAAAGACAATCCAGTTTAGGCTGGGCCTGAAGACGGTGGATTTAGGTGAGAATGAGGTGGACAGGCATTAATGTCACAAGTCTCTTTTTTAGGTCCAATTATCTGCCTTTTCATTATAACTGTTCTTTCTCTAATGTATTGCTTTTCATTGCAGGCTTTGTTTTTAGGACAAGTAGAACTCTCCCTTGTCTTTCTCATGTGTTTATTCTTTGTAGGAAGTCTGGTGGGTAACACCAGCATTTAAGAATCAAGCCTCTCAGTTTTCCTTCCTTGCTTTGTAGTGTGTGTGTTTGGTCCTGGTCTTACACGTGATTAGATTGTTCACGTGAGTTGAGCTTCCATATCCATAAGCCTGGCTGTGTTAAGGAGTTAGCTAAATAATTAGCCTGATTTGGGGGTTTTATCTGTCATGGTGCTAATTCTCACCTTCCTCCAGAGGTTTTTAAGACTTAAGTGGTTTTCAGTACTTTAAGGTCCTGTGATGAAAGACATGATAGAAGTATAAAGCACAAAGAAAATCATTTGACACCTGTGCAATAATTTCACTGCTAACCCTCAAATGCCATGGAAGAAAGACAATTTTGCAACTTGATTTTAAATACTACAACTTAATCTCTGTCTGTAGCCACATGACAGTGTGTCCATGGACAGACTGAGTTTCATACTGTGGAGGGAAGATACAAGAAACATGTTCCAATGTGGTGATCTGCTATCCACTTGAAAGGTTATGCACTGCTTTGTTCCTGCCCTTTACATCCTTTGTTGTCTCAAAGACACACCAAAATACATTTTGCCATGCACTTTCTCCATTTTGCCTATAAAGTATCTTGACTACCTTTAGGATTTTTTTTAACCCTTAGAAAAATCCACTTTAAAAATATTTAATATGTCATGGTCTTTTAGACCCCATCCAGCTATTCTTTCTGTAGTCTTCTAACCTTTTTCAGTTGGACTTCCTCTTTCTTGGAATGTAGAGGCTGAAAAAAGACTCCAGATGAGGATCTGCCAGTTCCAGTGAGAGTGGTAGGATTACATCATACTATCTTACTTAACACTGTCAAATTTGCTTTCTTCACAGCATCACAACCATGTTATTTCATGTTCAATTTTTGCAAGAGAAGTGATGAAACAGAAGTGTTAGAGGGAAAATGCTTGGCATGTTAGGATTTCAAAGCATTTTACCAGCATGGATGATTTCTATGCCATTCCTGGGGGAAACAGATATTATTTACTCACTTTCTGCAGACGGGAAGACTGAGGTGTAGGATTAAAACTTTGGTACACATCTTCATAGCAATATCTCTGTAGTTCAGTGAGGTACCACCCTGTTCTTGCACTATGTGTGAAATGCATCCCACTGCTAATAAAGAAGGTGTAGCATATATCTATATATCTCTGTATTTATGTATGTGTGTGTGTGTATATATATATATGAATGACACTTTCCTTGATACCTTGTTAATATATCTCATTTGTAACACGCAAGGCCTACCAGGTAAAAGAGTAGTTTTGGTCCTGCTCTCCATTAATTAGTAGGCACTTTTTGAGAGCCAGATGGATATGCCAACTGGCAGAGTTTTTGATGGGACTGATGGAGTGTTGTGTAGCTGAGTCACAGATTGATGCTACCAGCTAAGTAGATACGAGTCATCACTTAACAATAACTTGTAGTCACTAGAGATACAGAGTGGATTTAAATTGGAATTTATATCTTGAAGCATCCATCTGCATTTTGCTTTTTCCTAAAGGCATTTATCCCTATGCAGCAATCAGTTTGTCTCCAGGAACCTCCATTATATGTAATGTGGGCTAGAATTGTCTTCAAGGAGATGGGTACAGCCTTCAGGGGCTGTAACTGAATGAGACCTCTGATGCTATAAAAAATTTGCAGTGTAAGAATATATTAGTGAAGCCATTATCCAAGGCATTTCAGAGTCTGAAATAATGTGGTACATTCCATGTGGCACTGTCATTTGGAAGGTGGTTGATCTCACTCTTGCATGCTTAAAACTACTTTTAATGAGGGCCTCTCTTCCTTATTGCTCCTGCTAACTTTCCTAGGTGAAACAGAGCCAGTCATGTGGTTAGAGAGAGAACAGAATTTGTATTTTAGAATTCAACTAAAATTGCGTTGATCTCTCTTTGAGTATTCCTTCTATGTTCACAATAGGTGTATTGCCTTAAGATTAGGTGGGACCACTCCTGCTACTGAGTTGGAAATGTAGAAGAAAAAATCTACTTTTCTCCTTAAAAGTACATTTTGGTGACGCTCTGAAATGGCAGCTACGGAGTTTCTGAGGTTATTTGAGCCGTGAGGTTCATCTGGAAGACTCAAAATTAATTGAGACCTCTTAATACAGCAACTGCTCATCTTTCTCTAGTGCCACATCTGCAGCCTGGATGGGTTTCCCAAGCTGAAAATTCCTTAATGTAGAAAAGTGAGAATTGCAAATGGGACAATTTGGTGGGAGTTGCATGGATTTTGTATTTGCTTTTCTTACTAGTTTATAACTTCCTGAGGCATATGGATGTGGATGGCGCATTTGAAATGTGGAAAAATGTGAGAGCTAGCAGTATTATTTGGTATATTGTTTGTACCTAAATGGGTGTTTGATAGTATTCCGTCTGATTACACAGGTTAAACAGTTTGTGATCATAAGAAGGGAAGAAAAATACGATCAGAGGACTAAGCATTGGCAAAAATACCTTCAAAGAGAGTACCAGAGTTAATTACAAAAACAAGGAAGGTGCTATTAATCAGGAAATCTCTACCCATCTGGTTCCAGCCACACTAAAAGATTTATTTTTCTGATGTGGGATAAAGCATAGGCCAAAGCTACAGAAGTCTTGTTTCTAACAGAGAAAGTGCAGCATTATAGCCATTCTACTGATAGCTACGTGGAGCACACCAGCTCAAAGAAGAAAGCTTACACAAAACTGGCTTCTGTATGCAGGCATTTCTTGTTTTGGCTATTTTCAGTAGTTGCATAGTGAAATGAATCAACAATGAGTTTACTGTGAAGAAGCTGAAGAGAACAAGAAGTTGTCATGCTGATCAGTTTCTGAGTCACAAGATCTCTGGAGGATGTTTCTCTTACTGATGCTGGATAGAGCTGATGCTGTCAGATACACAGCTGGACTGGAATGGGCTGCAACTTGACCATCTTGCCAAGAGGTTTTACCACTAAGGATGGCAGAAGAATTCAGGTCTCTGAGGTTTGATATAGAGAGAGACTGCAAAGGTGGCTATAGAATCAGTAGCTGAATAGGAGGCTGAAAATACAGTACAAATACTGTACACTGATTAAAAGTTGCATAAAGCTGAGATATGAAGTGGTTATTGGAGTTGGATGTGCATGGCCAGGTTTTTTGTTTGTGAGTATGCCTGTGCTTTGTTACAGTATGAAATGGCTATTCCTTGCTTAGATTATTTGTTTAATTCCCCAGCAGCTGTGAATAGGGATTTGGTTTTCTTTAAAGAAGTGGAGGAGACATTTCACTTGCATTCCTAATGGAGCTTTAGGTGTTTTCTAGGCTATTACACCTTTTGTTTTCTACATTTTCCTTAGTACACATTGCACATACTCTGAGAAAACGATTTTGGCAACTGTCAGAACCAGACCTTAACTAAGGAGGAGAATTGCTTCTCCAAAGCCCACTTTTTCCTTCCCTCCAGTTTCAATCTGTGGTATTAGGGGAGAGAGGAGGACTGTTATGCCTTCAGGTACCATGTCATCAGATAGAACTGGCAGCCTACTTTAGACTTGCATGGCTTAATCTGCAATTTGTCAATTACGAAACACCCTCAGCTTTTAGTCATTAAGTATTAGCAAACTGGTTAATAATGTTCTTGCTTTCAGTTGCACATTGCTAACATTTTCACCCTTGTTGCAGCCTACAAACTCATCTAAGCAAACTGTCTAGATTGCCCAAATATGTTTTTTATTACTATTTATTTTTCCATAAGCACCCACACCTTGATACTGAACAAGGTATAAATCAAACCAAGAACCCTGCCCTGAGGAGATTGTATTCTACAAGATAGACTTGCTTTTCATAGTTGGATTTTTTTTAAATGAAACTCAGAGTGAAATATGCCGTGAGGTAGAAAGAGCATATTTCTTGCCTTTAAAACATTTGCTTCTGAGTTGTCTTGGAAAATAGGCTGTGTCCTAAGTACTCTTTGTCCTCATGAAAGTAATACAGATATTGAGGCACCCTCAGTAGCGCTTGTATCTTTTGTCTAATTTTCCTGTCAGGCCATCTTTTAGTAAAATTATATACATTGCATTAATAACTGGGTATTAGGAGAGGGACTGCAACATGGATATGGGATCCAATATGGAGGGTTTTGGTTGTGATTTTGTGAATTGCAAGTGATTTATATGTCTTGTGTGCAGTCCTTAGGTAGGGAGCCCTCCCACTGTACAGACCCAGGTTACAGACTGCTAAATAGCTAGGCTTATCTGACATTGTTAGTTAATGATTTGGTAGTCGTGGGAAGGAAACCACTACCTATGCTACTACAATGGAAAATAGCAAAATAATAGTGATAAAGGTTTGTAAAAGCTGTATGAGACTCTGTGAGAATTGCTGCAGTAACAAAATGAAAGTGGTAAAGAACGAAGAGCTGCTGCTGTGCAACAGTGAAAGGATCCCACTTCTGTGCAGCTCTATGCAAGTTACACAAGGTTAAATTGCAACTTTGTCATTGTCATTCATGCAGGCTGCAGTAATTCTTCCCCAGTAGTAGTTATAGTGAAGTAATATTTTTTTAAACACTGGATAAGTCTCTTCGAAGATGGCACGATTAGTGGCAGCGGGAAATGAAGATATCTGATCAGCTGCAATTAACGTATGCATTAATGTATTGTAGGTTATCTTGCAGACCTTCCAAGGGACCTGACCTTGAGCTGAAAGGCTGTATCAGTCAGCCTGACCAAAGCATGCTGGGAGCAAAACCCTGCTGGTAAACACTTTTCGTGTGCGCCAAGGAACACTGCAATATGCTTTTGTCAGTCCCAAATGAAAAATAAGGGCACAAAGCGTTTTAAATGGATCATTGGCAGCATGTGTGTGGTTCCGTAACTCACTTCCTATGCATGACCACTGGTTTGGTTATTGCTTTAGGGAAAGGGTAAGATGAGCATGTCCATCTGCATAAATCTATGGAGACAAAATAAAGAATACATAAATAGTTGACATGCACATTTGCAACTCACACTTAGGAAGGGAAATGAAGCAAAGTTGTTTAGCGAACTTGGGTGTGTTATTGAGTTACTGTGCTGAAGAACAACACTAAGTATTGGTCTGCTTTTGTCTCACAGGAAGTTCAAGGTAACAGCCATTCAATTAAACCTTAATGAAAAAGCAATAGTCTCAGACTTTACTTATGAGTTAGGTCATGAGAACCATTTTATTGACCAGAGTCAAGCTACCTACTCTGACTTCATATCTCATGCTGCATTTTACCAGAGCTGAGAGAGAAACTGTGTATTAACATTTTTACTGGTTCTATGCTCAATGCTCATGTAATATTTGATTTTTCTTTTGTTGCTCTAGTTCCCCAGTTTGAAACCAGTTGTAGCTACGTGGAAGCTACACTTGAGGAGTTTTTGGCTTGGAGTTGTGGACAGCCTTCTTGTCTCTCTGGACCATTCAGTTGTTACGATTACTCCGAATACTGGGCTTACGCTGACTACAAATACATTGCCAGAATATTTGAAGACAAGCCAGAAATTTTCCAGGTAAAACATTAATATTATCTCTTCCTAGCTGAACCACTGCAAATTATCTAATGTAGCTTCTGAAACCTCTACTGCTGTCCCTCTCTGCTCCTTTGGCCACTTTAAAATTTTGAAATGAAAGCTATTGGCTCTCAGGCTAACCGAAATCTGCCAACTGGCCGCCATCTAAAATTCTGAGCCTCCTTGTAAGTTTAGAAACAACACCCCAAGTGACAAAAAGAACTACTAGGTTGGCAGCACTCTCCTTCCCATTTAGGCCAGATCCACCTTGCACCCAAATGGCGATCAAATTAACAGCTCCACTCAGAAGGGAGGATTGATGGCATGTATTCCCTTGTAGTAACAAGGCTGTAACATGGATTTGCTCCATGTTTTTGCCTTGTGGCTCATTTTCTTAAGTAGCACATCTCTCTCCCTTAATATAATTAGATTAACTGTTTGTGAGGAGGAGAGCTTCTGTGGAAGCAGTAAAATACAGGAGGTAACCTGCCCATGGAAGTACGTAATCTATGGTAATCACCATACATAGTAGAACAACTACCCAAGGTATTCCCTTTTATTTTCTCTGTGCCTATCACCTATTTCAATGTCTTGCTTCATCTACATTCCTGCTGTTTCTCCTTGCAAATTGTAAGAGGACAAAATTAAGGATAGCTTTACAAAAGGTGTACTTCTTCAAAAGATAGAAAGAGTAAGTACAGCCTTATTCATTTCTATACTTTGAAAGGTGAAAATGGAAGCATAATTCCCTGCAAAATCACTGTATCACTGGGATGACAACCAGTATGAACTGATAAGCCCCCTCAAATTAATTATTTCCTCAGAAAGCATTTCCCATGCTCCTTATATGTGTTTTATTCTTTTGTGCCAGTAAAATTGGTGTTTTTCAGTGATCAGTCTTGTTTCAGACTTTCAGACTTTTCAGACTTTCCCGTTGTTCTGTGGGTCGGAAGGTAAGGATTGGACACAGAGATCATCTTACCTTTCTTTCCCCCTTCACTTCCTGAGCATACTGAAACATACCCAGGATCACATAACCTTGGGCTGGTTTGTGTTGTTTGAACTAATCTGGGAGCTCCAGGGGCGTTTCAAGCTTCCCCAGATCTTTGCATAACTTTGTCTATGGTCCTGTCTTGGTCTTCTCTTTTTCTGCCTCCACAGACAGCATTTCCATGTGTCTTCTGGCACAAGCCAGTAGCAGCTCAGAAGACCTGAATAGCCTGCTGCTTCTTTTGGTCAATAAAAACACACTTGAAGGAAACAACCATTATCCTACCCCTTCTTTCCCTTGCCCCCATTCAAGAACAAAATTGAGGCTCCAGGAGTTGCATTTCTGTGCAGGTGTCATGCCACAACCTGATCACCTGACCTAACACACAACAGATTGTACTGCAGTTTTAGAATAGACACACGTAATGGTTATGCCATGGATTTTTTTGAGAAGCAGGATTGGGGAAGGAAAAAATTGGTGGTGTTATGCAAGCAAATATGGTGTGTGTCATCTGCCATTTTCACAGGCATGGGAGAGAAATGCATGCGTCAGTTCCAGACTCATATGGCTTTTGAAACACTGCTACACAGTTTATACCAGCCAAAAGAATTCTTTGTAGAAATTCTCTTCCATTCTTGTGTGAATTTGATTATAACCCCTTTTTTTCTTTCTAGATTTTATTTAGATTTACCTAAGGTTATTTGAAGGGGAAAAAAGGCCAACTGCACTGTTATTTATAGTGATTAATAGGGCCATTTAGAAGTTGTTTGAAATTTAGATTACACTGTTTATCATTTACAGTTGTGTGGGCTAAGGTAATGATTCCATTATTCTAATCTATGAGCAATATCTAGCATCTTACATTTTTTGTTCAGTTGATATTTCATTACAGAATTTGAGATATAAATCAGGAGCAAGATACATGCATGAAGTTTAAATAGAAATGAGACCTTTTAAAGTGACATACGGGTACAGATTAACTTCATTATAAGCAGCAAATGAAATAAATATATATCACAAGTAATGTGCCATCTGTTATGGTTGGAACACCTTTTAGTGCATTTCTTCTTACTGTGGCTTTTTATTGTAGAAAAGAAACTCAGTGTGACAAGATTTCAGTAATACTACCAGTTCCTTTTCAGTTCATTGGTTAAAAACTATTTTACCCATAATCACTTCAACTATTTACTACAGCAGCAGCAGTTTCAAAAAGTTCTTTTAAATCTGATATTGATTATGTGTGCTTTCTTTTCACTTAAATTGTAACAAAATATAAAAACTATTTAGGTGTGAGATTAAAGTGTAGAAATGGTGTTACGCTTAACTTTTTCACTGAAATAGTTGTATTGAATTTCAAATTTTATGCCTGCTGAAATCTATAGGAGCAACTTTTTCTTTTTGATCTTTTGCTGTCTCTGACAAATGTTTATATTACACTTCTGCATTTTTTTCAAATGATATCTTTTGAAATCAATAACTCTGAAATTCAGAATCTTTAGCAACACCTAATTTTTGGGAAGGCTATCACTCATTTTGAGGGTTTCCTGATACAGAGTCATGGTGAAGTCATCCTTATAGTCTAGCTGTAGTTTTCCTCATCCATAGATCTTAAAAAAGGATAGTCATCCACCTATCTGCAAGCAGCAAGCTTACATACTTAAATTAGGACTCCTAGACTCCTATTTTCTCTTTCTAGACAGCAGAAAGAGAGAGGTTTTTCCAAGGCGTGATTGAGAGTGCTTTGACTAGAGCAGGAGCCAAGCTTAAATTAGCTTCCTAAAGTTGGGGGATGTGAATGACCCCAAAGTGCTTTACTGAAATGGAACAAATACCGTTATCTTCCTTTTCGAGATGGGAAAAATAAAACTCAGAGATGAAGCAATTTGCCCAAGACCATCAGGAAGCCAGAAATTTAATCTCTGTTTCCTAAGGCTCAGTCTGGGGCTCCAGCCAAAAGGCACCAATATCTCTGGCCAATGTTCCTCAAGTGCTTTCCAATAAACAAATGCTCGGGCCCTGCAGGTAGCAGGGTGAGCTGTAGATACATGGGAAAGCTTTTTCCAAGCTATACAGAACCATTCTGCAAAACCCTTGGACTGTCTGAAAAATACCTCGCTGTGTCTCTTTCCAGCTGTCAACCCCAAGGGATTGCTTGTGGGAGGATCAACAGACTGGAAAGATCCAGGACTGTGTTCATAGTACATGCACACCTGTTCTGCCCTTTCTCACCCTGTCATCAAGTTGTTTTAAGTTCACTGCCTCTACAGTTGCAAATGTGTCCATTAATTAATAAGAAACTTCAAAATCCCAGCATAACACTGGGTCACAGATGGGGTAAAGTTTGTGTTCCCAGACTATGTGGAGAAAGCTGAGATAGGAGCAAAGAGAGAGCAAAAATTCCATGTGCATTATCAATTGTTTGAAAACAGAACAGGGATTTTTCTTTCCTTCTTTCCTTTCATTCTCTTTTTAAATGCCATATATAAGAATTTTTCTAAAAGCAATCCTGAGCTTGGGTGGATGGTTAAGAGTGGAGAAAGATAAAAAAGAGTGTTTGAAAAGGAAAAGAAGCCCTGTGTGGCCATGAGAATTTGAGCAGGCCTTCTGTAGAGCAAAGGAGTAACTTGAGTGATATGAAAGGCAGAGGTGAGAATTTTGGAGGAAGTGGAACAGACTATGCATGCTGTAGAACCCAACCAAGGAAAAACAGCTGCAGTGGATAAAGATTGACTGAGCAGTGGAAGAAGACAGGAGACTCTCAGAACTGAGGATAGAATGTGAATCAGTTCAACAGCTTACATAAATAACCTTTTTGTTGCTGTAGGATGTAAGGTGGTCTGACTTTGGTTTTCCTGGAAGAAGTGGAAAAGAGAGCACACTGTGGATTGGTTCTGAAGGAGCAAACACTCCCTGCCATTTGGACTCCTATGGCTGCAACTTAGTGTTGCAAGTACAAGGAAGGTAACAAGTGCATATACATACAGCAAATACAGGGGAGATATACTAGCTTTATACTGTGCATAAAGTTAGTCTTGGACTCTTTTAGTATTAATACTAGGTCCTGATTATTTTAATTTTCTGAGTTCTCGATGATTGAAGAGCATCATAACTGTTCTACAGGAAATGGCAGAACTTCAGGGCATTGGTTTGACTGGGTCATGGAGTTAACACAATTTTGTTTTCTGGTCTATGTTACATGGGCCAATTATAAACACTTTAATCTTCCAAGTAGTTACAAATTCGGGAATTTGGAATTAGGATATGAAAGAGTTAAAAAGCCCCAAACAAAATAGAAATAAACTACTTTAGACTTTTACAATATTCTCTGTGCAAGAGCCTCTAATAGCCTGCTAGAATTAATTTAAAAGAGGACCATCAGGATGGGAGCAGCCAGCTGTGAGCAAAGTTTAAAGGGACATTTGAGGCTCCAAACTCATTTGGGAGCATGTGGCTTTTGCTGTATCTTTCTGCCTGTTTGCATGCTGTCTTTTTATTTTCCATTCTTTTTTTTTCTCCTTTTCTGACATATTGGCTTCAGGGCTGGTGTTTGTTTTTTTGGTTTTGGGTTGTTATGTATTATTGCTAGAGTAGTGCTAGAGTAACAGAACAAGTTGCACACACTTTTTAGGTTTGATAGTATAGAGTGGAAGGAGTAATTTGCTAGTGGATTTTCAATGGGATTAATTACTCTGACATTTTATAGAACAGTAAAATTGTGGTGGTGGTGCTGTGATTAAGGTGCAGGATTGGAAGTCAGATGTGTTGCCTTCTAACTGGGGAATGCCACATGCTGACTGGCTTTAAGGCCTGAGGTGAATTAATTTGTCTTCATGTTATCCCCAAGAAGGGTAACTCTCTTTGGGGTTTTCGTTCATGTTTGTAAACAGCCTTGAAGTCCTTGGGTGGATGTGCAGCAGAGACACTCTGGAAGCCTCCCTCAGCACTGCTGTGCTGCAGCCAGTCCTGTAGAGTTCGGATCACATCAGTAAGCATTGTGCATTGAAGTCCAGACACTTCAGTATATTCAGGAGCCAGAAATCTCATTGAAAACTATGAGGCTTAAATGCTTAAATATCTTCTAAGGATCCACTTAAATAGTGGGTGTACTTAAGTAAGTACAGTGATGTAGCAGACACAATACTTGCCGAGCCTCTTTGATCTCTACCTTCAGATGTTGAACGCGAGCCAGAGTTCCAGCATCACGTAGCAGTTCTGTCCACCTTCCCAAGGCACTTCCTCCCCCTCAAGGAGAATAAAATCCTTGTTCCTCTCAGGGAAAGAAATCCAAAGTCTTTGCACAGCCTGAAAAGACAAAGTTGTTTTCCTCTTCAGAACAAAGCCTTTAAATAGATTGCAAACTTCCACAAGCTTGTGAATCCTGTGCTTCTTCAGAGCAGAAAGATTCTCTTTTGAGACTCAAAAACAAGACAGGCTTTGTAACAGAATATAAACTTATGCTAAACTTAAATAGATTTGCCTTTACAGGAAAGCCAGGGACGACTCCTTAGCCCTTTGTTGCTATCTTGAATTTCCTCCTTGCATCCCTCAGGCTTCTTAATTTTTTGCTTTATGATATTGCTTCATCATGAGCCTGCAGGATTAACCCTGAGCCTTCTAACCTAGTCGTTCTCTGCCCCCTCAGAGGATCTAGCTTGGAGGGCAAAATAAAGTTGCAATAAGGCTTACATTTTGGGAGAAGTGGTTTTGTGCTTGCATCCAGCAGTTGCTTTGGTAATTACTAAGAAATATCAGCAGCCTATGGCACTTGCATCTGTGCTGGTCTCTGTAGTTCTGACTATCCTGCTATTCCTATCTCTTCTGTTCCTGTCTCTTCTGGTTTTGTGCCATTTGGTTGCTTTGCTCCCATTTTCAGATCTGTGGCTTAGGACTGACAACCAGAAGCAGTAGACAGAATTCAAGAAGTGAGTGCCAAGGGAAAGGACACAAAGAAAAACCCTTACTAGAGTCCAAAACAAGGAGAAGAGCTACACAAGCTGTCCAGCTGTGCTTTAAAGTGCTGCCTTTACTATTTTTTTTACATTGGTCATGTTGTACTGTTTGTCTGGCACCTCTTAAATGTAATAAATTCTCTCTTTGTGTATTCTTCCTGGTTATTTCCATCACCTAAAGTACTGCCATATAAAATTTCTGTTTCTAAATACTAAATGTACCTGCTAAGATATTTAATTTATAATACCCATAAAACTGGCACCACCAGTTCTGGCATATTCTTTTTTTCCCTTTGGTCTGGTCTATGTAAGTGAAATAGAGACAATAGCTCCTGAGGACAAAGTCTGGCCTCAGCTCTGCTTGGCTTTGCACTGTGGTGCATTCATGTGCTTCTTCAGGCATGTAGGGAGCAACCTGGTACATGAATGCCCTCATGAGCAGAACAACCCTGTCCTGCTCCATCTGGCATTTAGTCACACCAGTAAGTTCTTAAATGCACAACAAGCCACGTTTTCATCATGTGGTACTGATAACACAAAAAAATACAGATGTTTAAGGATGCTTATGCCTATGGATGTGTCTGGTTTTTCTTAATGCCATCTTTGGCATGGGAACATCAAGGTGATTTTTACTAAGAATGAGGGGTTCATGGCTAGCAGCCATGTAAGTACTGCAGGAAACAGAAGATAATGTCTATACCCTTTTACTGTTGCCATCCTAAACACACAATGCCCTCCTTTCAAAACAAATACAGGTTTTGAAAGCTTTTAATGCAGTGAACAAAAATACATTGTCTGTAACAAAACTATTTCATCTAGTTTATAGAGCATTTTTTAATGCTCTGAGCATCTGTAAATGCTGCATGTAAAAAGGAGGAAGGAGAAACCAGATGGGAGAGGGTTTTTTAAATTTTATTTTATCTGCCTTTTAAAAATTATTGGTGAGAAGCTGTAAATCTTTTCAGTTAAAAAATTAAAAAGTGGAATATTTTAAAAACCCTTTCAGAAGACAGCCTGTAAGCACTGGCTGTGTTCTCACTGCGTAGGAGATTCACACAGCGAGGCAGATTTATGTTTTATTGAAAACCTTGCTACTGCCTTTAGTTCTTTGCTGCAAGTGACATGCACTGAATACATTTTTGTCTTCTCTCTATTTTCAGGAAGAGATGGCACCTCTTTCCACCTGGTGACACCAGTTTCCTTTATCCTACCAGGATCCCTTATGAGGAATCCAGCATATTCAGCAAAGTCAACGTTGCCAACCCTGATCTGAAACGCTTTCCCAAGTTTAGGAACTCAACAGCCCATGTTGTTACACTCAGTCCAGGACAGGTACCATTTATATACGAGCATTACATTACTTAATATTGTATTTAACTGGCTAATTAAGGGCTAGGAAATCGTAACAAATTGACTGTGGAACTTTCCTCTTCCTTCACTCCACCTTCAGACTTTATGGATTTCTCTCAGCACGGGAACTTTCTTTGCTGACAGTTATTTGTGTAGACTTTTTTCTACAAAACTGCAGACATTTGGAGAGCTAGTTCAATCAACTGGCCTGATTCTATACAACCACCTTTCTTGCAACCACCTCAAATCTGTCTACTTCAGAACTTTCTTGAACTCTGACCTGTCTATTCTGACAGCAGTATGTTCTGCAAAATGTATTTGGTTAATGAGTATGTAGAGCTAACAAAGGAACTCGTATTTTGGTAGTGAATAGCCTTCATGTGTTGCTTTAATGAATACTTTAACGATGATACTTGCATTTAGAGTGCACACCATCCAGAGGTTTCATGGTGCTTTACAGGGCTGTGAGGATATTTATTAATCCTGCTTTACTGAGAAGGTTCAACTGTAAGTGCTTGGCTTACAGTCACACAGGCAGTCAGCAGCAGAGTGAGGGCAGGGCTCAGGACTCTTGATTCCCAGTCTCCTGCTGTAAATAGTGTCCTTCTTTATTTAATCAACAAGGTCTATATTTGGAGTCTGAATTACCCTTTTTCGTTTGTTCAGCCGTGCATGTCCTTGTAACGTACTGCTGCGCATCTCAAACTGTCAGGCCCTTCCAAAGGAATCTTGCAATGGTCATTGCTCCGGCAGTGGAGTTGCTGCTTCTGGAGCCCTTTCACCATTCTTCTGCTAGATATTGTCACCTCCTTTGACCTGCCAGCTCAACAACTTGTATGAGCATTCCCCTGTCCCTAACTGGCAAACCCAGCTGCCTTCAACAATTTAAAGAATGGATTTTTGCTAATTAAGTTAATTTTGAGGAGGCAGAGTGGGGCAGGATAGTAGCTTCCAACAAGAGGATGATACCCATCAACTGGAAGTGTATGCTCTGCAGTTGATACAGATGTAAATGGGGGATCTGTGATCAACCTTCACTGCACTACCTTAGCTCATACTCATACTCCTAAAGCAAATCATTAGTTTCACATTCAGAGCTTTGTAAGGTTGCAGCAGTCAGTAATTTAAAGCACAAAGGAGAAATTTTTACTATTGATAAAAATGCCACATCCATTCAGTGCTGCATTATCCCTGATCCCCAATAATATTTGGATTTATAATCTCCTTTGCAATGATCAAGTGTAGTAGTGAACCTTTAATATGATCTTAATTTTAATTAGGCTTAAAGCAATTACAAATTAATCTTGCTAGGAATAAAGATCTTGAGCCAGCTCAGTAATGCAATTTGTGTGCATTGCCATGAACGAGATACTGTTTGGATTTCTTGGGGGGGGTGTAATGTAGAAGCAGTGATGGAGCAGTGAGGTGTTGCCTTTATTCATTTTATCAGTGCCTTCTGCGTGGTGCTTGCCAGCATCTCATCCTGAAGCTTATGGGGCAAGTGACTGGGAACTGCTGCCATTTGATGGAGAGGAAAGGAATGACCTAGAAGAACTCCTTTATTAACAAGGAGGAGGATTCCTAAATAATGTCTTGATATGTGCTTAACAGTGGTGTTCACATAGAATTAGCCCAATTACTGCAGAATTTGTAGGCATCTTTATTTTGTGATAATATGTAGCATCTCCACTCATTCCCAGAGGGTATGCAGAACATTTTGGATTATTGTAACAATAAAGGGCTGAAAAAACGAAGACAAAGGTGTTCTTAGGTATTCAGGAGAGCAGCTGCATGTAGGGTGAGTGCAGCTTTGAATATCAAAAACTTAATGTGTCTAATGCCACCTTCTGGTCGATGTTTGCTACCAGCCATTTTTCTACATCCTTTCTGCCTGAAAGCAGAACTCCTTCATGTAACACTGTGCCAGTGCACAGAGTGTACTTCAGTTAGATCCTTTGTGCCCTTCCACTGCATTGTTCAAAGGTGAACCTCTGTTATCAATTTTGGTAGCTGCCTGAGACTTTAGGTTTCATAAGGTTTCTTCCTGTAGCTGACCAAGGGCTATCAGCTGCATTTTGACAGAGGTCTTAACACAACTTCTGGTTATTCATTAGTGATCTGTTCTGAAACAAATTATGAAAACGTTTATATGTCAAGCTCACTCAATTAGGTGGCTGAGTAGTTGAAGGGCTTGCAGCAGTACATTACTATATCCACGAAGTTAAAAGCTCAAGTTGTGTTATACAAATGTAAGGGTTCCTTATAAATGTTTGGACCTGATCACCTATGTGATGGTTGCAAGGCTGAGGACTAAGTATGGAGCAGCATTTCTAGTAACACCTTGACTTTTTTCTCAAATATACAAATACTCCCTAAAAGATCACAAATGGGACAAAACATACCTTGTTTAGTATCTTCTACCCACTCTCTGGGACAAGTGATATGAGCGGTAGGGATCTGTCACCTTCAGCTTAAACCCTGTTCAAGACAGGTGTCTTATCTGCCATCAGTGGCACCTGGCATCTCAACAAGGCAGTTCATCCTTCCTGTCTTACACAATTACAGTCCTGCAGGAATATTCATTCCACCTTGTCCTTCAGTACAGGCTATAGAAGGAGCCTATGCACATAGATGCTTAACTTTTTTGATGGTTAAAAACAGGAGAGATGAATACCACCTGAAAAGGCTACAAAAAACTGAGATGCTGTACAAGTATAAAATCATTGATCATTCTTTCCTCTGCCCCACTTCTCTCTGGTTTCTGGCTTCCTTCCTGCTCACTAATGTAATTGCTCTTAATCCATCTCCCTGTTAATCCATATCCACATAACTAGACAATGGTAGAAAGACTAGAAATACATCTGAGTTTATCTGAAGGTAGACACAGAAGGCTCCATGTACCTGCCCTCCTAATGGAGAGCAAGCAGCTGGAACCCTGGGATCCCATGAGCAATCCCACTCCCCCTCATGCCACCCCAGGTGCTGTTAGAGGCAGCACTCACCTGCCCTGTGTCCTGGCCCCGTGCCCCAGTGCAGCCTGGAGCCAGAGGAGCTGCAGTGCAGAAGTGCAGGGAAAGCCTAACTGAGCTAGTCTAAGAGGCACATGGAGTCTGAGAAGGATGCTCCCACTCCAGCCTTGAAAAATATTGTCACTGGATGGGAAAAAATGATTGTAGAAAAAGATCGACATTACTGCTTGCTGGTTCTCACTATGGTTTGCTGCTCAGAAGCTCCCCTCCCCTGCTTCTGCTTACCTGCTTTCTCAAAGTCTAAAGAAACACATTTGTGTCCACAAATACAGTTGTCACTCAGTTCCTGTGTTTAGCTGCAGGATTTTCTCTTTCTGTGCTCCTGCTGCAGAATCTAACACACCACAGGATCCTGCTCAGCACCAGAGCTCCCAACAGCACAGGAAAACTTCTGACTTCTAACCCAACCCTGAGCAAGAAGAAATCTTCATGAAGTCAGAGAGAGATTTCCCTGTGTGCTGCCTTTAAAGAACGGGTGTGAGAACGTCACATTGGGCCTAAAGTGGGGAGCAGCAGAAGAGACCATCTGGATACCCAAGAATAATATAATTGATACCAAAGAAAAGTGTTTTAGAAGAAATGCAGTAATTCAAAGGCAGTGTAATGTTCCAGCTCAAAGTTTACGAAGGACTTTTTAAAAGGGGTTACAATAAAAAAAACCTACATTTGTTGGAGAAGAGTTTAAGTGATTTTAGTGAAAGAGAATTCAGAGTTGGCCACAGCATTATGCATAGTAGATAGCTGATACTTCTGTTCTGGGGAAGGAATAAAGAGTTTTCACATGGGAGACTGTAGAGCTGGCCCCAAATCACCCCACAGACAAGGCAGAGAGCCCAACCCAACCTCAAGACACCAGAACTATAATCTCCATCACAGAAGAAGAAGAGTCCAGGAGCTGAATTTATGCTAGGATTGGTAATAAAAACACTGTTCAACCTGCAACACATATGGAGAACCCCATGAATGCCCCAAAAGCCAGGCAAACCAGAGGTCAAAGCTACAAGTTCCCGACTCTGTTTCTCCACCTCTTCTCTGAGCGTCCCTCATTCTCTCGCCCGGGTCACTATGGACATGGCCTGATACAGCCCCACTCCCTCCCTCTTCACTGTGCTTTTCCCCAGGGCTGTGCCCATATTTCTGACTCCAGTGGCCCTTGGAGCTCCGTTTCAGTAGGTGGGAAGACACCAGGAGGGAGGAGGGAGGCAGGGTGAGAAGCACTTTCCAAGCACCAGGACAGCCAGGCACCAGCTGGGATGAGGCAGAGGCTGGGGCAGCAGCACTCACACAGAATCCTCAGGTGGTGTTCCCACAGAATTGACTATGCCTGCATCTATTTCATTTTATTTTCCATTTCCATGGTTGCAAACACTTCTGGGATTTCCTTGGGTCCCCCTGTGGCCCCACGTCTTTATCGTCCCATCACACTGGCTTCCTTTTTGTGTGCATTTACCTAAATATCTTTTTCTAATGAGCAGAAATTTCTTGGTATAATATTTCACTTCAGGGTATGCTCTCTTTTTGAAGCAATTCCACCTTTGCCCTACCTTTGCACTGTATCAAGTTAATCATGTCCACTGAGAATTCAAACCTGCTCTGTTCTCTGTGCTGTACAAGTCTTCAGCATTGCTCCACTTGCTCTCCCAACTGTTCCTTTGGTTTCTTTCCTCCTGTTACAGCATTTCATTTTATCTTTTCTGGGATTTCTGTCCTACTTTAACTTCATTTGCTATATTTGGCTGTCACTAGCCTAAATATTAAAATTATCTGATTGGTTACTGTTCAGATCAGTATCTTCCCAGCACTAATAAAGTTGGATGTGTTCTGTAGAAAGCAGGCTAGCACAAGGTTATCTCTTAGGTTGGAGTAGTTCTGTCTTGCTATTTCACTTTACGTTTTCCCTGTAAAATATTTGCTGCATTTGTGTGTGTTGTTTTACTGTGGCTTACTTTCACATTTCCTATAGGAATGTAGCTAAATCTGTGTCCCATATTTACAAACATATGGAAGTCTGCTTTACTTTATTGTGGAATTGATCGTTAGAGGAGGAGGTGGTGGGGTTTTTTTGTTTGTTTTCATTTTGTTGTGGGTGTATTTGCTTCTAATTTGAAAACCTAGAAGAATACTAGTTTGTAAATGTAGAAGAACCCTATCTCTTTCTTTGCTGGTTTTTTTTTGTGGTTTTTTTTTGTTGTCTTTTGTTAGTTCTGCTTGCTTGCCAGCTGTATTTTTTGGTTTTAATTACCTTTTTTCATTTCTTCATCTTCCTTAAAGTTTTAGTCCTTTCGCTTTTTGATAATTTTCACATTTCTTGTTGCTATAAATCCTTATTTTAACAAGCATAAGCATGTTCAGCAATACAAGAGGGAGAGCAAGTGTCTTTATGGAACCTCTTTTGCCTATTTGAATCGCAGCTCTGTAGCTCTTCTATAAATTACGTCAGCAAACAGTGCCAGCTGCAGAAAGACACAACTCCTCAGTTAACCTGCTGGCAAGGGAAATCTGATTAGTCTCTAAAGGACCAAGTTCCTCCTCTTTGGTTTGAAACCACAGGACAGGTTGGGGGGATTGTATTTTCCTCCTGGCTGTACCTCCTCTCTCCAAAGCAATTCTGTCTCTGTTTTGCATGTGAGCCGTGTGGAGCCAGCACATTCCATGCCTAATTTCCATCTTGGTTTTCCAGGCAGCATCTCTTACTGAAACATTTACACACTTCCCTTAATTTGTCGCTTGCTCGTGTTCCCTTGCAGTCCCTCAGCACCAATTCCCCAGTGTCTTCATCCACTTCTCCAGCATGCTGGAAGCTCGCTGTTCCTGCACAAGTCTCACAGGAAGGATCCCGTTGTTGCAAACAGCCGCTTACGGGAGCTCTGCTTTCTTCTGCCGTAAAGCAAAGTTTGCCAGGGCTCATCACTGCGCCCGGTCACTTGGAGGGCACCCAGATTCTTTAGCAGCATTCAGTGTCAGATCCCCTATAGAGCCGATGAGCATTTGGGGGGTGGGTTGTATGATTTTGCAGTCAGTGAAACTTAGGCAAACACTTCCATACGGATAAACCCGATGCTGCTAATGCAACAGCACTGTTCATTTAAAGTGGATGTTGCAGTGATAAAAACAAAACTCTGAAACTTGTTCAGCGTAGAAAACATGTTTTGGCTGCAGTCTGTAGGGTTTCATACACTTACATGTCAGGACTAACTAGTGATATTTTTAAAATAATGACTCTCCACTGACTGGCTTCCTTTTCTGTTCTGTACGCTGTACTGGATAAAAGAATAATTTCCAAATGTTTTTGACCTTTGGAGAGCCAGTGCTTTTTTTTGTTTGACTTAAATTGAAGCTTGTGGAGAACATTTTGTCATCTGGTCCAAAAAATGAGAGTGTTCCAAGTGTCCTGTAAGTGTTTGCAGGACTGGTGCCATTGTTTCCTCCACAGACATTTTCTCATTAGCCGTGTTTTGATATAATGAAGCACACAGGGCTATCTGGGTAGCAGAACATTCTTCTAAGTAATTTGTGTCTACCAGGAGAAAGAATTGTCTGCAATTCAGATACAGATCATTGCTTCACTTTCTTCATTGTGAAGTGTATATTTTTATCTGTCTCTGACCATTTTTATAACTTGTCAAAAAATATCTTTTATGCTTTTCTTGATAGCTCCATGTTAATCTAATGTTCAGTAATCTGCAAAGCTTGTCCTCTATCATCAAAACAACATCAGTGTCTCGTACCATAAAAACCATGGGTTGGAATCAATTTTATGTCACAGCTATCATCCTGATATTGGTGTAAAACTCTGATCTAAACTAGATTATCCCAGAAACCATGACATTTTCTTTTAAAAGCCTGTCTACTAAAAGTGACAAATTTAATACTGGTGATTATTTACCAGAATTAAAGCTACATTTTGTCACCTAGTCACCTAGATGAGCATAGGGATACCTGCTTTTTGGGGGAAACCAGCTGGCAGTTCTAAAGGAACTGGGAAGTCTGCTCAGTTGGAGAGTCTACAAAAGAATTCCTGCTTGGCTGAGAGTCTCTCTAAAGCCCTGATATACTGCTACACCAGCTGCACCCCTTCTGTACTACTGGACTTTGCTTACCTACAGCAGTTAAAGGTTATAGTCCTGCTTGGGATTGTATGGGAAGGAGTTTGGATGAAAGGCAGTTCTGGATCATGTCCATTTCTTACATGATAGTATTGATAGAGTGGGCATTTAAGTCTTGAGAAAAGGCTCTTTAAAAGAGAGAAGTAAATATCACCCCTCACCCCTGTGGCCTTGCCTCACTTCTGTCTCTGCACCCCACATCACCTAAATTAAAACACCTTATCTTTCTTCAGGCTTCTTCTTGTACCCTAATGCAATCTCTCCAATTCCAGGTCCTGCTTGTTCCAAGGCACTGGTGGCACTATGTGGAATCCATTGATCCTGTCACTGTCAGCATAAACTCTTGGATTGAACTGGTATTTTCCTTTTTGTGTCATGGGGATGTAGCACTTCCAAGGGATTTCTGTCCCTTGCCTGCCAGGTTCAGTCCTATTGGGTGTGTTGTGTTCAGAGGCTGGGGAAGGGAGAGCCCTTATGGATACATTTTTTCCCTGAAGAACCTTTCAGGGTTCCAGATCTGAAGCCCCAGTTCAGCAGAAATCCCCTTTCAAGTTTACTTCAATCAGGTAAACAATTAACACAAGCTAAACTTTTCATGTCCGGTTTCTTAAGGTCTAGCCAGCTTTGTGCTGAATGGAGAACAAAAAACTAGCAACTTCACCTCAAGGACAAGCTTATGTGCAAAGCTAAATTAGAATTTAAATCAGATTAATGTGATACGAAGGGAGGGGAAGAGGATTTTTGAATTTTCATTCCTCTGTGATAGTTTTGATTTGCCTGCAGTTGGATTTCCTCAAGTATTTAATTTTCTTCTCCTTGGGCTTTGATTTTTCTTGCTAATGTTAACCAGTATATATGGGATGGTTCCAGGGATATCACAGAATCATGGAATAGTTTGGGTTGGAAGGGACCTTTAAAGGTTGTCTTGTCCAACCACCCTGCAATGAGCAGGGACATCTTCCAGTAGATCATCTCAATACTCCAGAAGGTTTTCTGATTCAAATTACTTTATTATTAGTCCTAGGTTAATATTAAATTTTTGAAATGGCCTGTGAAAGCTGCCTCACTAAAATACTCATTGGCTTTTTTTTCCCCCTACTTCTAAAACCTATATTAGACTGGAAATCTGCAGGAAAAAGAACACATGTGTTCAGCTGCTGTTCCAAGACCACACCATGCAGTTCTCATATCAACATCAAACCAAGTGTTTGCAGAGCAGAGGAACTCCAGTGTTTCCCTTGTGGAGAAATTTTCCAGATGAAACTTATGTAGTTAGCAAGGACAGCAGGCTGACAGCCCAGACCAGGCTCTTACAGCAGTCAGGCTGTTTCCACTGCCAGAGAAAGCACCAACTATATTGCAGAGCAGCCACTTGAGCCTGCCTTGAATTTGAGCCTTTGAGGTAATTCAGAGGAACTGGCTGTGTGCCCTGGGCTTGGGAAGGCCCTGATGTCACCACACACACTTTTGCTCTAAGCTGTGCCTCGCAAGTCGTCCCCTTCGGGAAGAGCAGGCCCTGATGGGATCAGCTGTGCTTGGCTGGTAGCTCCCAGGTGCTGGGGTGGGGCCTGAGCATTTCTAGCTGTTCTTATGTGTTGCAAGGAAAAAAAAAAAGTGTAGCTAAACTCTATGGCCTTTAGACCTGTCATAAAGGTCTTGCAGAAGTCACCAAGATCCTGTTTGGTGACAGCAAGAGTCAGTGGTTGTGTGGCATCATAAACAGAGGAGTGTTTGCTGGATCTTGCTGATAAGTGACACACCCCAAATATCAATATCTGCCATGAGCAAATGTGGCTGTTGCAGCCCAGGTGAAAGTTCCTTACAGAAATCATCCCTACAGCCGATGATGCAGCACTGTTTGGTAGGTGTTGTGCAGTCCATCCATAAACATAAACTCTGACATGGATTCTAAAAGACAATTCTGAGAACATTTCCATTACCAAACCAAGCAGTTCTTGCTTGCAGCTGTTACCAACTGCTTTCATATTGACAGATGTGAATCACACCAACAATTACAGTCCCAGTGAAACCATTAATTATATTGGCAAGAGTTTAGAGTAGAAATTTAATTTGTTTTCAGCTGGATGTGAGCTACCCAAAAGTATTTCTTGCTTTCTAACATACTGTCATGCAATCAGTACAGCCCTGTTATTCAGCAGGCCAGGATGAATATCAAGAATGCAACATCTTAAATAATCTCCACGTGTGGATACCAAACTCTGTGTTTTGGTGGCTTTTTACACAAGGCCATTAAAAAGCCAAGCATCCGAAGCCAGAAAATGCCAAGAGCACTTCCCCCTGCTTCCATCCCAAATTCTGCTTAGAGTTCCAGGACAAATGGCTGCCTTCAGCACTCGTACTAGCCAGATGTGTGGTTTGCTTGACAGGTTCCCTGGATCCACAGTTAGACTGATCAGGGCTGTGGGTTGACCAGGCTGCATCTTTCCTCTAAAACTAATACATCTAAGCATCTCAGTTAAAGCAAATTTATGTATCCACTTCTAGGTACTTGTCATTGAGATAACCAAACCACCCATCCAGTTAGGAGAGCCTACCATTCCTTCCACATACCCTTCCCTTCCTTGTACAAGAAACTCAAATGGGAAAGAAAGCTAAAAAAGACCCTGTATTTGTTCTGCTATCCTAACCTAGCTAGTATCCAGCTGTCCAGGGGGAATGATGCAGGAAGTGAAGGCCTGAAACAAAGAGCCTGTTACCAAGTTAGTTTTTAGTTTTGCAGGAGAGCTTTCAGAGGAAACTTGCTTTTCCTTCTGCTGATGTTCAAAAGTGCAGCAGTTTGTCAGCTGCTGTTATGTGATAAAATATTTCCTAAATTTCCTTAAGACTCACTTTTGTGCTTGTGTAGCCCCTAGATAGCTGCTGCCTTGCTATAACATCCTGTGTGTTTTAATTACTTAAATTAGACGTAATTCATAGATATAAAAATGTGCTATGTACTTCTATGGCTCTTCTAGTCCTAAAGAGCTGCCTACATTAATTAAATGCTAATATTGCATTGTAATTTCAAGCACCAGATTAAATTAACAAAACACTAACAAGGGAAAAGATTATATACACATACTATTTTTTGCAAATCCTTTTTCAGATGAGCAGCCACACCAAAGCCTGTGCTGTCACCCCTGTGGGGGCTGTACACAGGAAGAGAGTCTGAAACCTTTCACTGACTTCACATACATGAGTGTGGCTTTCAAACTAAGGCCATCCATGTTCTTCCTAAGATCTTTCAGCTTTCTGCAGAGAATCATGAGCTAATCTGTCTCCTAAAACCTTCTGTTCTCTTGAGGCAGGATGCAGATCATGAAGCCCGTGTGGAAGAGGCAATAACTCGAATGCTGGTATGCGCCATAAAATCAGCAGAAAATCCCAGTGATGGAGATCTCTGGCTAAATCCCACAGAGGTAAGCCCTCTACTGCTCCCATTATAGCAGCAATAACAAAAAATTACTGACATTTTGCTTAGCTCCCCTTGAGTCTTTATGCTGCTTTGAGGAAAAGAATTTTAAGTTCCATCCCTTCATGTAGCAAAAGTAATTCATGGCAGATAATCATGCAAGGCTGAATTGAAACTTGTCTCCTTTTAACTGAGTCTATTCTGGGTGTTTTCTTAGGTTGAGGCAACATCCCATGAAATCAATCTTCAGTACCTGAATAAAGCAGTGTCTGCGTACCTCAAGTGTCAGGAGACAAGTGTGTCAGGGCAGGCTCGTGCCAGCAGCACTGGTGCAGAGCAGAGGACAAACGCCTCATGCAAGAGGAAGAGAAGGGAAGTTGGCTGTGAACCAGAGGACTGCACATTACTAACCCAAGAACGTCACTTTCCAACACCCAAAGCAGAAGAGCTGCAGAAAATACCTTTTGGGCCTCATCTTATTCAGGTTTTACCACAGTCTCACAAAACAAACGTGATGGGTGCAGTTGCAGTTGAAAGTGACGGTAGAGATCTTCTGCATGAAAATGAAAGAGAACATTTTGGAAAATTACACTGCAAGAGGAAGAGATTGCTAATGAGTAATGACTGTGAGCCAGCTGCACATCAAATGGATTCAGACTGCAGTCCATGCACCCCACAAACAGCCCTTTCTACCAATGACTTGTTAGACTGTCTGGTTAATCCTCATGTCATCAGTTTAGTGGCTCAGCTGCTGTTGGAGAGAACAAGAGTGTGATGCTGGAGTGCTTTATCATTTCTGAAACAAATCAAACAGCAGCCTTGTTCTGCGTGCTTAAGATCTGTAATAATTGAATGTTCCATTTCAAATAATTTTTAGGTACAGATAGACAGAGTTAATGGTTAAGTGCAGGTTGAAGTTGAGCTGAAAGAAGAATAGCTGGTTAGTGATGGCTGGGAAGAGAAACGTGTGTTTAGTCAGGGAGCTGCTCAGTGTTAAGAGAGCGCACACAGCCACACTCCCACCGTGCTGTGCAGGTGGGATCTTCACAGTGTTCTACAGCTGTGAGCTGGGAAGCAAGTATGGCTTGGTGATAGACAACAGAGGGGGTGCTGGGACACGGTCACATTGCAGAGGGGGGCCAGGGGTGGGAGCGGATAGATTGACTGACTGTAGACTGCAGTCCTTGACCATATTTGAAGTAAAATGGTCAATAAGCAATCAGTTGATTACATTGCAAATAATAAATTCAAATAAACCTAAACCTCAGCCAAGAGACAATGCACTCGCTAATGCATCTACTTCCTCCCTTCCACTAAATAACTTCAGTTTTGTCACAAAGATCTAGGTTGGAGTGAAACAAAAGCCCTTAGCAAGAAAGTAGCCTTTAGCTAGTTCAGAAACTCTTGAAGCTGGGAGATTAAGGGCCATTGGGAAGTTGCTGCTGTTATTTTTTTAAAGCCAGATGTCCACAGTCCCCTATCTCTGAGGAACAAAGCAAACCAGCTATGACTTTTTACCTCTGTCCTTCTCTTTACCATAACAATCAAAATGTAGTATTTTTTTTTCTTTTGGTTGTAAATGGTTGCTGAACAAGATCATCCTTTCTTCAAAGGATAATAGTCTTTGGTTTTGTTTTTGAAGTCTGGGTTGTTCTTTGATTGAAAAGTTAGGGAACATGAAATTCAGGCAAGAAGCTATACATGGAGGCTTGAACAAAACCTGGGAAGAAAGCTGCCTGCATCTTCCAGGGTGCTCTGACCTCCTCTGGTTTCTGTTGTGGTGGTAACAGAGAGGCATTTTCCCTAACCACAGTTTCAAGAGACAGCTTCATGGACAGCTCCCGTGGAACATTTGCTTTCAAAATGTCTCTTTGCTTGTGTCTGCTAGAGAGCAACAAACCAGTTTCTATCATCAGCCTGTTCCCATATCCATAACCCTGCACCACCAGCCCTCCAGCTGGTATTTCCTTTGCTTGATGTGTGTTCCCTGCTAATGAAGCTAGTGCTGTTTTCACACAGATCAACTTCTACCAATTTATAGTTGAAAAATCCCAATAGCAAAGGTGCTTTCTCGCTGCTTTTATTCAGATTGCATGTTGGCAGGGCCCTGATGAATTATGGTAAGGGCTCTAGATATGCACCAATACATCAGAAATTCAGGAAACCTTGCCATTTCAAAAATCTCCCCAAAAACCTAATACACTTGGAAGAGGATTAAGTTGAAAAGGCTCAAAGGTTCACGCTTAACAAGCACAGAAACCTTACCCTGATGGAAACAGAGCTGTGTATGTAGTTTTTTGTAGACCTTGGCTTTGAAGAGTGGCTGTTAGTAGCAGAGGCCACACGAGCTCCATCTGTGACCCACGAATGTGCAGTTCCCAGTGTCCTGCTCTGCCCTCCTAATTGGGCTCAGACCCTGATAACAGCTGTGTATCATCCTCAAGGCCAACCTGCAGGCAGATACAGTTCTCAGCAACATGTGAGAAAATCCACTGGGTTTGTTTCACGTTTCTACACCAAAGGGTCTCAATGGGGTTGCACCCTTGCAACCAGACCAGAATTATTAACCAATCCTGTTGATACAGTTCCTGTTTGTGTGATGGTACTGCTGCGACAGAGGGATTCAGAATCAGTCAGGAAACATCTTGGTCACCTCTGCTGCCTTTAGTGATTCACCAGGCTCACAGGGAGCAGTCTGTGGAACAGGGCAGACCCATTCTGAGGCATGGCCACATCTCAGCAGAGCTGGGTTTAGCAAGACCCCACTCATGTCCTGCTGCTGGGTTTGCCTTTCCCAGGCTGACCAGAGGGGCTGGGACCAGCTGGAGAGCACTGCTGCTGGGAGCAGTTGCATTGAGGAGGAGGGGTTGCAAATGCTTCATTTTAATTCACTGAGCAAAAGTAGTCTTGCAATAAAAAAGCTTTTATGTCTAGAACAGATAGAGGTGGGGGAGGAGAAGCACAGGCAGTAAAGTGGAGGAGGAGGATGGCAGCATCATCTTCCAAGTCCCCACAGTGTGAACTTGCTTAGCTTAAGCTTGCCTCCCAACACAGATCATCTTAACGTACCCCTACAATATCAATGCTGAGCATTCCCTCCCTCTGTATTCCAAGTGACTGTCCTTGGAACAGCTCACTGAACACGTCAGGGGTCTCTGTAAGGTTTGCCTGATCGCCTTCGATGCCTGTGCCAGAGGACCCATCTCGGGCTCAGTGTAGGAGCAGCATTCTCCCAAGGCTGAGCTGTGTTCAGTCACATTCCTCACACTCCAATCAAACCCTCTCTGTCTGGGGACGGTTGCAGTTTATGCCTGTCCAGGTGCAGCCCATGATTTAAGGGCCAGGCTGTGGCCAGAAGCCATTAAGCCAAGGGGACGGGGAGAGGAGCGAGTGAGGCTGTTTAGGATGCAAGGCAAAAGCCTCAGAAGGACTTTGTGTCTCAGAGGTGCAATATAAAATCTCAGTCATACACTCTGCACGCAGGGGCAGAGAGAGAAATGACCACAAATTCAGAAAGTCACGTATGGCAAATGGCTTGTGCACCAGTAAGAGAAATTTATGGCTCTGACCCGATTCGCAGGATGCCGAATGCTACAGTTCCTGACGCCGTTTCTAAATTCATGGCCACTGCGTGCAAAGCTCAGACAAGTTTCTACATATTCATAGCATTAAAAATAAATGATGTCTGATCTCTCTGGTGACAGTCTGTCTCCAAGAAGAGCAGGAGCCCAGTGCTAGCCCTCTGCAAGTACTAATAGAAAACTTTGTCCTCCAAGAAAGAGTATTTCCTACTCACTGTCAGCAGTGGGCATGGCAGCAGTAGAGATCATAGCCTGGAGCCATCACTAGGGTGGTCGCAGTGGTGACATGCTTGTCATCTCTGCTTTAGCTGAGTGACAGCAAGAGATGGACCCTGCAGTGCCTGGTGTTGGAGTTAAAGCCTTGCTCCGGCCCAGGGCCAGTCCAAGCAGCGGGATGGACCAGAACATTCTTGTCCCCACACACATCCAGGCTGTTCCACTTGCCTGCTGGAGAATCTGTGTGTTCCCTGCACCAATACCAGGTTTACAGAGTGGCTCGTGGGCCAGCCTGGGTTCTCTCTCCTGGGCTGTCTGACATTGCTACTCGCTGGCCCCGAGCACCACCCTGACTAAAAGGAATCTGCAAAAACCACACCCGGGTCTAACAGTCTCAGCTCTCAAGTGAGCGGGAAGGGAAAACCCCAAATAGTTACGTCTTCCAGAGTTCTGGTCTTCTGAAAACCTCCCCACTACGTTTTGGTGGGTACCATTGGGTTTCACAGCACAATTGCCCCCATTTGCCTCTCTCAGGACTTCTGCTCTGCCGCAGTTTTCTTGACGCCACAGAGCAGCTCAACTGCAGAGTTGTGACATATGTTATCATATAACATTAACCACAGATTGAGCTTTTAACTAACAAACACAGCACACTGAAGAGGCAGAGAATCCTTCCACAGTGCTAATTGCCCTTTAAAATAAAAGCAGTGCTACAATTCAGTCTGTTTGCCAACTACTAAGCTCCTTGCTGTTTCTCAGCTACAAATGTGAACTGTTTTGGTGTTTGGCATGAGCAGGCTTCCTCTCACAAGAGTTTCCTGACATTTCCAGTGTTCTTACAACGGTGGCTGATGGGGAAAGACCTTTGCAAACAAGTGGCCTGGTTTTACCATCTGGTTCATGCAGATGGGGGAGGAAAAGGATCCTAGAGCTGCTGTACCATGTTCTTCTGTCCTCCAGACAGAGTTCTGACCCACAGCAAGATGGGGGGACACTTTGGCACACTGGCTGAAGGGGCAGTGAGATGATGGCATCTCTGACTAAAGAGCCACACATTTCAGAGCTGTGTTATTGGAGACATCCCAAGTGGATGCTCCCACTAAACATTAATTTCTCCATCTAATTAGTGGGGTTTGTCCATCTTAGTCGGGTGACTGGGGGCTGGAAGTTCTGGTCACCTTGGAACAGCCAGTTTGGCAGGACCACAGCACCCGGGGCTCCAGGGAGAACTGTAGGGCAGTGGGGACAGAGGTGGCAAGTGCTGTGCAACAGCGGTGAGGCGAGGATTGTTGTGAGTCTCCAAGAGGCTCAGAGAACACAAGCAGAAACCCTGGAGCTCTCTGACCTCCCAGGGCCCCTGTGCTGAGGGACCTGGGGAGCCCTGGAGTGGGTAAAAGTGTGTCCCAGAAGGCAGAACCATTGCTTTGCAGCCAAATCTGACATGCATCACAGCTGTCCTGGTCCTTGCCTTTATTTACATGGGCAGTGTGATGGAAAAGACATGGCCAGCTCCCTGCTCAGCACCTGTTATAGATTCTCAGTAAAATCTAGCTCCAGGTTTTGAGGGTGCAAACTTTGTTGCTTCCAGAGCTCTGGTGGAATTGTCCCAGCAATGAGTTCTCATTCCTTGTGATGAGCTATGATAACCACTTCGTGAAGGTCTGAATCTGATACTTTCAGCACTGAAGAACTTTTAAATCCAATTTCACAGCAAAAGAGGTGGTTCCACATCTTTCCAGATCAGAAAGATTGGTTGTGAAACAGGTTTGCATCTCCCTGGGGGATATTTGACTCATGTGGAGCCACTCTCTGTCCCATCACTGCCTCAGGAAGGGTACCTATGAGCTTCAAGGGCATGCAGAGAGTTAAAGTTGTTCCTGAATTCCTCTCTCACCCCTGTCATGTCCCCTGTTTATTCTCCCCAAAACCTGGGCTATGCCCATTGAAAGCACCAGGCAGTAAAACCCTTCCCTTCTGAGCAGTGCCAGGCTTGTCCCGTGCCCTGGTGGGACACATGAATCCAGCCCAATTAGCAGCAGGCCTAACAAAGCTGGCTGGAAAACCACCATTAAAATGAAAGATGGAGGTGTGTAAAAAAGAAAGCAGAGCAAGCAAGGCCATAACACAACTAATTGTCATCCCCAGACGAGCCTCATAACTTATGAGGGACTTGGTGCCTCGCCTGAGCTTCAGCCCGTGCTTCCCCGGGGAGGTAATGTATTACCTCTGCATTTGCTGGGAGCTTTGGGGGTTTATCCAAAGGGATTAGGATCTTGGTTAAGAATGGAGCTTTCTTCCACGGTGTGATAGCTCATTGCAATGTGGTTTATTCCTTGTTTGCTGCTGCTGCCTTGACTGAAAGCCACAGCGTTGCAAAGGTCGGTGCCACAGACCGCACGTAGCTCACCCCTGCTTCGGCCGTGACTGGAGCCTCTTCACAGGCCAGCAGCCCATCTCCCACCCAGGGGTGGTGCCCTGGTGCCTTGCTGGGGGAGCCTCCTCTCCTTCCTGCTGGGGACCTGACGGGACCAAAGGTCTCCAAATCACCAACGCGTTTGACTCCAAGCATGTGAACAGACCCGATTGCCCCCAAGTTACATCCATAAGGAGGAGCCTTTTGGGCAGATCAAGGCCAGAGAACAACAACGCCAGCTCCAGAGTACAACTCATCAACAGAAGCATCCTCAGCTCCGTGACTGCTCTCCTGTTTCTGTCAACCACGTTATTACCATTATTAACTCAAAACAATGGTCAAAGCTCTATCAGAAGAAGCACTAGAGCAGGGATCGGTAGAAGACAAGCCTGTCCTGGCTGGGGCAGGAGAGCAAAGATGAGATGGCCATCCAAGTCTTTGCCATCCCTTCCTCTTCAGAGTGTCAATTAGCAAGGCATGGTAGCAGCATTCATGCATTTACTGCTTGTGCTGATTACGATAAATTTTGTCCTGCATGTTAAAGTCAGAAACATCTCGCATCTGCCAAACAGCAATCAGGACCAATTAATGAAGATGTAATTTCCCCAGATGCTGCTATTAACATAACTCACCGTGTTCCTAGCAACATGAATATAATTAACCCAGTTAACCATGACTCCCACCACTGCCACATCACGCTGCCCTTGCCCTCAGAGGAGCCTCCCTGCCTTGTGCCCAGGTGGAACATCCCCTGGGTGTGGGTCAGAGCTGCTCCCTGTTCTCTCTCCTCAGGGGGTGGGTTTGGGAGCCACAGACGTGGCCCCCAGCCCAGCAGTGCCAGAGGCTCTTCTCAGAGGCAGGAGAGCACAAGGGCCCTGACACCCAATGCAGTTTCCACGGCTCAGATGCTCCTCTCCAACGCGATGGGCGACACCGCAGCAGGCCCGCCCCAACCCTGGGGGAGGCACACACCCGTGGTGGTCACACAGGTGCAAAGCTAAGCCAGTCCCGTAATGCAGGGTGCCCTCCAGCCATTTTCCCCAGGCTGATGCCAGTGTAATGAGGTGGCTCACACGCAGCTCCGCCTTCACCACAATCCAGAGCACCACAACTCACCTTTGGGGAGCAGCAGATCCAGGTGGCAGTCGCGGGGGGCAGGGGGCAGTCCTGCAGGGCTGGGACCAGGCTCCATCGACACCTCCATGCACAGAGAGACATGAGCAAGATCCAAGGCCCACCACAGTCCGGCAGATAGGAGCAAACAGATTCCAGGCTGGAGAGATGGGATGAAATAATGCAAGACCCCTTCTGAAGAGAGGCTGAAGCTGGGACTGGAGACCGGGCTGAGCTGCAGCGGGCTCCAGTGCCCATGGGCAGGTGTGTGTCCCAGATGAGTCTGGGCAAGGCCATGAGGGCCCCCAGGTGCTCCTCCTCCAGTGATATCCATGCTTGCCATGGGGTGGGGACAGGTGATGCTCCTGCTGCTGCTGGGGAAGGGCAGTGGCCCTGAGATTTTCTCTCCTGTCTGTCCTAACTCAGCTTTGCTGCTGCTTCTAAGAAGCAACTCTAGATGAAGAAGAGGAGGAAATGAAGGTTCAGGTTGGCAGAACAAATTTCAGGATTTACCCAGTGCTTTGGTCCTTGAGGAGCTGAGGCAAAAGTCTCATCCTGTGCCTGCATCCCTCTCTTGCTCTCACCTGATTATTCTCCAAACACTGGAGGCAGAAGCTGGAGATGTTCTTGGGAAGAACCAAGCCCCTGCAGCCCCCTGAGCCGTGTTTTAGCAGAGAAGCACAATCACTGCCCACCTTCAGGGATGACATGGTGTGCAAGCAAGATGCTTTAGCCAGTCCTAATTGTTTGCACAAAAATTATTTCAATTTTCCCTGATTTTAGAGAACAGACATTTTCAAGTGGTCAGAATTGGTCAGAAGCAAGTTTCATCCACATCAGAGTGTGCCCTGAAAGGACTTATCAGCTGGGGGTTTGGGCTGGGTTTTATTTAATCGTTCCACATTTTCAATGTAATTTCACTTAAAAAAAAAAACCCCACGAGCAGCATTTCTGAAAAGCTCAAAAAAGTTGGAAGGGCTTTTGTTTCCTGAGGGAAGGACCCCTGGTTTCTCTGCCAGCCTTTTTTTCTGGTGAGAGAGGAAACAAGAGAGGGTATGTTAAAAATTAATGAATGCCCTTTTTTTTCCCACAAGTGTGGGGAGTTTTCAAATTAATTTAAACTATTCAGTTCGTTCTTTTGATAGCTTTGGTCAATAGGGAGTTGATTTCCCAGCCAGCTCTGGGAGCACCTTGAAACCTCTAAAATTTGGAGAAGCATTGACCAAATCCCATTTCCTAGTTTGAGACCACTAGTGCTTTAAATAATTCATCTGGTTTCTTGCAGATTGATTTAACTCAAATCACCTGAAAATTCTAAGTGTAAAAATGTGGGTAATCTGCCGGGTCAGAAAAAGCAAGACATTTTAATGAAAGCATAGACCTCTCCAAACCAGTGAATGGTTTAACAATTACCTGATATAATAACACGTAGAAAGATGCTGTGGACAAAGGTGAGATCATTCATGTTAATTAAAGTGTCTGAGCCACAACACTCCTGCCTTAATAGTGGATTTGAACTGAGGCGTTGTAAAGTGATGATAGAACGGTCATTGCTTTCGTGTAATTAAGGGAGAATAGAGAATTAACAAGCGCTTTTGTGGAAGGCCGAGGGAGCGCTGCCAGCTCCTCCCGGCTCCTGCGGATGGAGTTGGGGGCTTTCCTGGGCGCTGGTGGGAAAGCCAAGGGTCAGGGGGAGGGTGTCGGGGCGAGGGGCTGCCACCAGCCTGGGCGGCTGCTCGGGGATCACCCTAATCCAGCCGTGAGAAGGGTCTGGTGCCTGCGGACCCCAGCGCGACCCCACTTTGCTTTTCCCGCAGCCTCTTGCCTTTCCATCCTTCTCGGAGAGATGCAGCCGCCAAATCGGGATCGCTGCCAGCGCCAGGGGCGCACTGAGGACATATTTTAGGGCATTTCTGTGCGGTGTGCTGCCCTTTCCCACCCTCTCCCCCGGGCAGGCGGACTGGAGCTTCCCCAAAGCCCGGGAAGCCTCAGCCGCGCGTTGGAAGGGATGAAATATTCATGGGGAAAAGTGAGCGAGAAAGGGAGCGATTGGCTCCGTGCGGGCCGATTGGGGCACGGGCGAGGGGGAGACCTATTATTCACACCCACGGAGCGGCTTCCACGGCAGGGAGAGCAAAGCCTTCCAGCACCCTGCTGCCAGCCCCTGGAGAGCCCCGGGAGCGAGAGAGACCCCTGCTCACTGCTCCCCCACGCTCAGGCCACCGGCGTTTGTACCCCTTCTTTAAGGGATGCAGTTCGGCCCCCCAAACCCCGAGACTGAGCTCGCAAAAGGAGGGACATGGTTCCCCATCACCGCCCTGCTTCCCTCTGAGCATCGGGCCCTGCCTGCTCCCACCACAGGGCACCCAAAACCGTGCCAGCAGGTGTGTGCAGGCTGGGGCTGCAGAAGGATCATCTCCCGGGAGCACCAGCCGCACCGATGCACAGCACGTGCCAAGGTGGCTTTTTGAACAAAGTTTGCTTCCTTTTTTTTTTTGTGCCACAGTAATTCTTTCATTCCATCAGCTACAGAAAATCAATGTGTCTTTTCAGTTAGAAGCCCTGGCTTGAAGCTTTCAGTTCCTTAAATCATCTTCCCGTGATTTAAGGGCGGGCGAAATCCCTCTCTGGTGCAAGGTGTGCAACGCCTTCCCAGGAGAAGCCCCACCACAGAAAGACAACCTGATGCAAGAGGGGCTGAGCCCCCATCCCCTGCCCCTACACCCCCTGACCCCGCTGGGCCCCTCAGTCACCCCACAGAGCCCCTCCTGCACCAGTCCAGGACAGTGGCTCTGTCAGGATTGGCTTCTCCACCTTCCTTGCACCTCTCAGTGCCAGTGGGAGGGATTGGTGCTGACAGGACCCTCAGCTCCCAGAGGAGCCACTGAAACCACACAACATCCTTTTAACTTCCAAACACATGAGCTTGGTGGGGAAATGACTCAAGCACAGCAAACATGGGGTGCTGGGAGGCCAGGTCTAGCCCCAGTCCTGGGAGCACAGCAGTACCCACATACCAACTCAGCCAGATATTATTAAAGCCTTGATCAAATTAAACAGAGTGAGCTTTTAAGTTCCCCTTTTGGACTTACTCAGACTAAATTCTTCAGAGAGAATCTGCTAATTGACAGGGTAATTTTTAAAAATTTTGGCAGCTTGCTGTGTTGGAACAATCGTGTACCCAGACAGGGGCTGCTGGTGGGATGCTTACATGGTCCATGTGTTTCCCTAACGCTTTGTGGACTTGGCTGAAACAGCAGGAGGACAAGAAGAACCCCAGAAATATTTCTTTTAAATCCTATTCTGAAGGCTTTTCCCTCCTTCCCGCTTTCAGATTCATTTATTTAATTTCCCCCATTGAAATAAAGACAAATGTTGCTGAAAGCACAGCTCCTTTGTCTCGCCTTGCAAGGAAAGAAAATAGCCTTGCTCCCCTTTTAATGCTCATGCATGAAAAATCTCCCTGCAAAATCTCCATTTATCAAGCCAGATTGAAGGGCACACAACAGAGAAGCTCATTGCCCTGCACCTCTTACCTTGTACCTCTGTTTGTGCTCTGAAGTGCTGTGATTAGGAAGATTGCTTTTGCTTTTAGGTGTCATGGGACAGAAAATTTACAGCAAGGGGAAGCAAGGACAGGGGTGCAGCTTTACACGGAAATCAGAGCATTTCCTAACAATTAAGGGAGAGGCACCAAGCTTGAGGCACGTGGTGATTTCCAGCATCAATGTGCTCTGTGTCCCTTGTCACCAAGGGGCAGTGGTAAGCTGTTGGGGACAGAGGGCTCAGGCTGGGTCTCTGGTGGTGCCAACACGTCCTCCACCAGCTGGTCCTGCCACAGGGAGCTGCTCCACCACATCAGCAACACAACAGGAATGCTTCCCACCAACCTCAACACATTCTTTTAAACAATTATTTATAGAATTAATAGAGAGGTCAAATAATCCAAATGAATGATAACATTTAAAAGTAATTATTTGCTACAAATGAACACAAATTGTTTTAATACATAATGCATTAACTCCAGCAGAAGGGAAATTCATCCTAATTAGAGGTGTGCTGGGGCTGTGGCACATCATGAGGGCACTTGGCTCCGGGACCTCCGAGACCCTTTATTGGCTATAAATCCATATTTTTTCCCTCCCATATAAACTCCTCATAGCTTTCACTTTTCAGTAACACACATCCATGGTGAGCTTTTCCTTTTTGTCCTTTAATTGCTCCATTTTGTTCCATTTAATTCCACAGAATTCCACCCTTCATTACACAGAAGGTGCAGTAATGGAGGGACACAGCCCAGTCATCAGGCTCATCTACTCTAAAGTAATTTTTTCTTGCACAGAAAATCTGAAGTGAACAACAAGAGCCTTTTAATGCCAGCCTCACTCTGCCAGCAGCCAAATTCGCCAAAAGGGGGGGGTGAGATATCCACAATGATCCTGATGGCATCGGACGGGAGCTGCTCCAAACCCCCCCAACCAAACCCCATCACTTGGCCACACAGGGACCATGCCTCAAATCGATCATCAGGGCAGATATTTTGTGGGCATAATGCAGTTTCTTCCATCTAATTCAATCACTGCATAATTAAATTACCGTCCCTGGCACCTATTTGTTTGTACCAAAAGCACACACTTTCCATCTTTTATTTTTATCCTTCCAGGCAGCTGATGTTGGACGATGCAATCAGAGGTGACAGAAAGGTTCTGTTTTGATTAATGAGAGAGCAAAGTTCTGGGGGGAGGAGAGGCAGAAAAGCCAGGATGGAGGAGGACTTGTGATAATTCAGGATGATTAGGGCTAATTGCCCTGTTTTACTGCCAGTTGCAGTTTCTGAGGCAGAACTATCATCCTTGGTGGACATGTTGGTTCTTAATTCCAGCAACACCTCATGGCAAATGAGTCCAGCTAAATATTTCCTTTAGCTGTGTCAATGCTGCTGCAGTGTAACCATCTGCCTTTCCCTCTGGAGCCTGGCTGGTGTGGCCATGTTTGCTCTCCTCTAATCCTCCCCTCTCACCCTCTCTGTTGGCCTCATCTCCATCACCCACTTCACTCAGTGTCTCATTGAAGACTGAGGCAGTGAAATGTCACCTCGACAGACATCAGCAGGAGCAGGATTGCACCAAACAGTTCATATTTTTATTAAACCAGGCACACTGATTGCTCCAGCTTACACAGATCACGATTATCCTGGAGCTACACAAGCCAGAACACCTGGATTGCTGGACTCCCTTGAACTCCTGTTTTCCTAGCAGATGTGTGTGACATCCCCACACTCACATTAGCCTATTTTTCAAGGCATCTGATTTGCTTCTGGAAACTCCCAACCCTTAGGAAAGCAAAATGAGAAGAGACTTGACTCCTTCCCAAAACAAGCACTTAATGTATGGAATGTTCCCTGAGTGTTGTGAATTTGCCTTGCCCTTATGTGGTTTAACTGTTGCACAAGGATCATGGAAATGGGGAGAAAGGTTTTTATTATCACTAGTTTTGCCTAATTGTTTTTAAGTTTCGCCATCTCCATGGCCTCTCTGTCCAGGTGGGATCCTGCTGGCTAGGGGCCAACATCCCAGCTACCCTCGGGTTTTTCCACCAGCCACTGCCCACTGCTGTTTCCCCAGCACCCCTGCTCAGGCAGGACTTGGGGCACAAGGGCATTTTTGGCCATCCATGGTGGGGCTAGCCTGTGCCCAGATGGGTCAGGGGATGAGGCAGATGGTGATGGGAACAACATGGAAACAAGCAGGGCTCCCACTCCCAGGTGTTCATGCGCATTTGGATATCTGTAGAAAAACGTCCGCACTCCTTAAAGTGGTGAGGGTAAGGAAGGAGCTTTTTCCAATAGAAATACATTATTTATTTCTGGGACCTAAAATTCTACCCATGCCTCACACCCTGTGGCAGCCATAGGAACAGACCTGCCAAAGTCACCTTTGTGGAGAACAGAAGTTTGGAAATAACAGGAAGCTTTTATCCAGAGCAAAACCTTTGTCATAAAACTTCAGAAAACGAATTTCTGTTTCAATGGATTCCCTGGAGCCTAAAAAATAAGTATCTGAGGATTCATGTAGTAGTAAAAGTCTATAAAATTCTTTGAAGCAAATGGGCTATTGAGGAATTATGTGTGGAAATGAATGGCTGGTTTCCTCGGCAAATCTCTTCATGGAGATGCCCTGACATAATGGAGACGCAGCAGATGCATTAGTAGAAATCCTCTTTTTAATAACTGCTATACCTTATGGGTTTCCTAAAGTGAGGGTTTACCTGATGAAAATTCCACCTAAACATTTTTTTTCTAGAAAGGAGGCTGCCGTCATTCAGTGGGAAGGACCCAGCTTGGTTCTCCACCCCCTCCCTGGGGTGGGGGATGCTTTACCTGTCTGTGTAATACTGAAGAGCAGTGAAAGCCTTCCTTTCTCCTGCCAAGAGGTGGCCAAAAGGTGGGCTTGGGTCCACAGCCAACTTTATGGTAGCAAAATGCAAGGGGAAAAAAGCAATTTACGGAAATACAGCAGTTCCTGGCCAGGGCAATGGCAGACACATCACTCACAGAGCACCTGAGAGACAGAAAATGCACTGGACCAACTCCTTGCTGTTCCACAGGCTGGACTGGTTTCATGGAGGTGCCTGTGGCTCCCCCAGGACCTCCAGTCCTCAGAGTGACATTTGCACCCTCCCCATTGCCCCACCCACGCATCAGCCCCCAGTGTCCACGAGGTGCCCACGTGTGGCCCCTGTGCAGCTTTGTCACAGTGCTGGCCAGCCCTCACAGGGAGGTTTTCACACCCCCCAAGAAAATGAGCCGAGTTAGTTTTACGTAAGTGCCAGCCCGTCTGTGGAAGCAGAGCTCCCTGCTTTAATTATTATCGATTTTGTTTTTCCCGAGGAAATGCTGGGCCTCTCTGCACCCCCCGCTGCTGACTCCAGAGATCTCGCAGCCATTTCGGCTGAGCAAGCGTTTCTCTTGCAAATCTAAATATTTATGCTCCAGCTGTGTAAACAGCCCAGACTCACACTGGGGTATTTTTATGCCACTGAATTGTAGTGAGGGATCAAGGCTGACCCCTCGTGTGGACTCCAACACCTTCTTACGCTGTTCATTGCATGTTGTTGCTGATGGGCTCAGCCCCCTCACCTCCCTTTCCAGGTGCTTTGTTCTGATTATTTATATGGTGAATCCAGATGGATAGGAATTATGTGGTCGTTACTTTATGTTGTATCGTCTATCCAGATGCCAAACGTACATCTGCCTGAATGCAGCGGTTTCAAATCATGTGACACTACAAGGGGAAAAAAAACCCATCACCAGGCTTTGCTAAAACATGATGTTCATGAGGGAGAAAAGTTACACACTTATTCCTTAGTGTACATCCAGAGAATATGTTACCAATCTTGGCAGGGCCTTCCACAGACTCTTCTCAGGGAGAAACGATGTACTCAGAGCATGGAACAAGGAGTTTTGTTTACAAGAGCTGACCTGGAGGTTACAGTATCCATACCTTTCTGCTCAAAAGCCAGGTGGGAGTGTGCACATGCCTGATAAGGTACGGATGTGATTGCATCCCCCCTCCCCGATTTTGGCTGGGGTCTGCCTGCACAGTAAATAAGAGGTTTAAATGTATCCCTGCACACTGTCTCTGTGGAGTCACTCACAGCTCTGACCAGCTGCCTGCAGACACCACTGATGCTGGGAGGCAGCCTGAGGAGATGGGAATTGCACGGGATGAGCAGCCCCAGTTACAGTTCCAAATAGATAAAATGGATGACTTTTTTCCTCTGGTCATAGTGGGAAAGGATGCACCTTGCTTTCAGGCCTTTTCTCATGGGGTACAAGCAAAGCATCCCTAAACCTGCCTCAGTCTCATTGTGGAGACAATGAGGGGGTCACCAGGGAGGCAGCAGGGAAGGACCTCCAGGGGCACATCACAAACCCCCACAGCAATGCTGTGCCTCCCAGGGCAAGAGCCTGCACGCCAGGGGCTTGGTGATACCTGACTTGAACAGCTCAGCTGGGAGGGGGATGCAAACACCCAGCTATGGGGTTTTCTAAACAACCACTTCTTCCCAAGTGCTCCTGCTGGCACCTTGCTTAGGCAAGGAATCAGTTCCCCTAATTAACAGTCCTGTTGGTTGGTGGCATGTCCAGGAGGCATGTCCAGGGGACACATGGCTCAGGACCCTGGGCTTGGTGAGGCTGTGTGGGCACTGCCCTCCTGTTGTGGGGGTGACCCCACCAGCCCCTGCAGGAGCTGTCCCAAGAGCAGGGGGCTCAGACTCGAGGCCTCAAAAGCAGTTTCTGCACAGTTTTTAGTGTTTTGGAGCCTCAGTCACCCTGAATGGGAGCAATTCTTTGGCAGGCTCCAGTGCCAGTCCATCACACGTGCTCAAGCCTTCTGACAAATTTCAAAATGAGACACTTGCTCCCAGTACTGAGCAGGAACAGAGCTCACATTTCAAGCCAGAGAGGCCTTGTACCATCGGGGGTTTGTCTGGCACAATTAATATTAGGCAAACAATTTATAATAGGGGAACATTCCCAGAAATACAGGATTTTTCTTCTCAGGTGCAAAAAGAAAACTGGTGAGTGGGGGCTCAATTTTCTCCTGGTTTTCACCAGGGAGGTTATCACAGTTTGCAAAGTGCTGCTGGGGGAAGAAGGACTGAAATGAACTCCTTATGCTCTGCCACTTAATTAATTTTAGACACCTTACAGTGTCTAAAACATAACTTGGCCCAACTTCTACAAATGAGAAGACAGACTGGTGAAAACGCCTGGCTCACCCAGCTCTGTTGCACACCCCAAATGTGCTGCAGCCAGACATGGAAGTTCTCCACCTGAATATTAAACAAGGAATAGAAGGTAATTCAAGCTTCCTAAAATTAAGGGTCTAAATCCATTTACATTTACAAGCTCTGTAATTAAATAATAAACCAAAATATTATGGTTTGCACTCTAAATGTGAATCCAAGAGCATATGTCTAAGATTACATTACAGCCCCTTATTTGTTTAGCCTGCTGCAGTCTCTGCTTGCAGGGAGGAAAAAATTGCACAGAGAGGAAAAAATTAAATCCCTGAGTCCCAGAGCCACAGCAGGTTCCTTCTGCTTTAGGCTGAGCAGGTTCAGTCAGGCTTTTCCTTCCAGAGCTCTCCATGTGCCTGTGGCAGCACAAGCATCTCCTTCCCGGTACCTGACCCCACCCCATGCCCGACCTGCTCCTGCTGAAACCCCGTGCCAGAGCCTGTCCCCAGTGTGTGCCCTGTCCCTGAGGTGACCGCTCGGAGCTGCTCTCTCTGCCCCATCACAGGCTCTCGTGTGCCAAAACAAGGCACAGCCGTGTGTCCTCGTCCCCACTCTGTGCCCGGTGCTGGCAGCAGCTCCTCTCTGTGGGGACATCCTGGGCCTCTGCCTCTCTGGCCATCTGTCCCCACCCTGCCTTTGAGCACAGGGACAGTGGCACAGCCACCACTTGTCTGCTCTTTCATTTGCAGTCTCGGCAAAGAAATGAAGGGAGCAGGAAGGGCAATAAAGCCGTAAGTGATGCTCCACTGCTGTGCCTTACATTTCCCGCGGCGACAACAACAAATCATAGCCTCTGTGCAGCACGGTCACTTCTGGGAAGAGCGAGGGGTTTGGGGAGCTTGTTCTGATGTGGAGGATTTTTTAATGAGCTATTTACTTTATTTCCTCTTGGAGTGTCCTCTGTCTGCTCAGTGCAAGCCATAGCCCCGTGCTGACATTGCCAAGAGTTCCAGCAGCCACTTAGCAAGGGTTTGCATCAGGGCCAGTGTGCAGAGGGCTTTGGGAACCTTCTCAGTCTCTTGCCCAGCATCTCGACATCATCTGTTGCTTTATAAATATTTAAAGGCCTTGTGCTCACGTGCATAGACTGCTGCAGCAAAGTTTCCCCCCAGCACATCCTGGAGGAAGCACCAGCTCATGGCAGTAACATGCTGGGACCAGTGGCACAGCTGTGTCTCATCATGGGTCCGGCAGTGGCTGTCACCCGCCCGGTCCCCTCCTCTCCATCCCCAAGTGAAAGGTAATGCACCCAAACCCCTTACGTCCTCGTGTCAGGGTCACCTAAACTCATCTGACACTCCTTCCCCTTTTTATCTTCTCTTTTATCCCACTGCGCTGCTGAAGCAGCACCGGCAGCCGCCGCTGCTCAGAGCTTCTCCTTCATTTCCCTGCCTGTATCAAGAGATCCGGGTGCCTTTAAATCCGCGTACATCAATTATCGCCGCCGAGTTCCCATCCCGCACAAGGGCACAATAAGCAATGCAAATGGCACAAATAAAGTGTTTGATATTTAATGATCCCTCGCTGCATGGGGAGGGTGTGCTCTTGAACAGGAGGCGCTTTCTCAAGCCGGTGCAATGCAGAAGGACCCCTGTCTCCCACGACTAATTGAGCCCTAATGATTTTCCTTTATCATCCAAAACGAAAACAAAGGATGTAAGGGATGTTTTATTGCGGCACTGTGGGTCTTTCCATTCATTTATTATTCCCCATGTTAAAAGCTGTGCTTTGGCTTGTCCTTCTGAACCCGCTTCTCCCTGGTGTTGCTGCTGCTCTTGAAGTTCTGTCCCTTTCCCTCTGAGGACTGGAAAACAAACACAGAGTGTCTGCTGCTCTTGCAGCCTCTGCCAGGAATGAAGGTGTCCAAACTGTCCCCATTAGCCAAAAATCCTCTAAAAACTTGTGGATTTGGGTATTTCGAAGCAGGTGTGAATTCTCAGGGCCACATAGGCACCAGGAGGGAGATATGGGTGTATGGCTGGCCCAAACATGGGGAGAACTTGCCCCCAGCTTTCATCGAGTTGATGGAAATGGCAGAAAGGACCAGGGCAGAGCAGATCTTGAAGCCAACAATGCTTCATTCCCTACAGCTGGGGGGCAATGGTTTGGGATGAGCTGCTTGCTTGCCCTGGCTCCCTGGAAGCAAAGCCCACTGGCCCCCTCCCTCACACACTCATGCACCAGCTGCAGGGTGAATATTTAACAAAGAGAAGAAAGGGAAGACTTGTTTTTGCCAGGAAAACCCAGGGTGTGCATCACACGCACCTGTCCCTGTGCTGAGCCCCGAGTTCAAGCACAGGCACTGATGTAAAGGAAAGACATCAGGACAAGAGCAGGACTGAAGGGAATCTTGCAGCAGAATCATTCTGCAAATGGCAATAGCTCAAACCACTGTACAGCTCTTTCTGGCCATTTGATGTAATTAAGGCTGGGCTCTAAAGTGCCATCTCCGCCCCACGACACATTTCCAAATTGCTGCTCCTCTGCAAAGCCGCCTCCAGAGCTGTCCTTGAGATGTCAGCGCTGGGGTTAATTGGAATCGACAGGAAAATTGGCCTCTGGAAAGAGAAATGCGGATGCTGGCTGTGTGCGAGTAGCAGGAACAGAGCCAGGCTACTGCCAGGGCCCAGTGTCCCCCTGCAGGGTAGCAGTGGGTGCTGGCACCCATGAGATGGGTGATTCCACGTCCAGCCCCACCTTCACTCCAGATGCCTTTGCCCCAGGTCCAGATGCAGCCTGACACCAGCATAGAAACTCCACGGGCACCAGTGCCACTGAGCCCACACAGTTCCCCTGTGCCCACGGGAAAGGGTGAGGCTGGATTTGGCCCTTCCAGCTACCAGCTCTCTGACTCTGGCACTGACATTGAGCTCAGTGCAGGGACGCTGGCAGGATCTCAATGGGAATAAAAGCCACCTCCCATCTCCCTCACCCTCGAGTAACGCATCAGCGCTGTTGCAGGGTTGCAGACTCCTGTCATTTTTCTAAGTATTCCTCATCCCCTCTAATGCCATTAATCACCCTATTTCAATTAACAGACCTGAACCATTGAACAGACCTGTCCTGCACTAATGTGTTATTAATTGGGTCAGGTTGGATGGCAGCAGTATCGAGTGCCAGGAGGCTCCGAGCTTTCATCTTCTGGTCTGGGCTAGTTTCATTTATCTAATCACCTCCCCAGTGCCACAGGGGCCCTTTCACTTTTTCCCTCTCCACCCACCCTAAAGGTACTCAGATACATTTTCTGCACTGTCTGGTATCAACTACACACTGAAGAGAGTCATATCTAATTCACAGTACTCTCCCAAGAAAAATCAATGATTGTTTACATTACTATCCTACAATCTCTATTTTAAAGTAATTCATGGCAGAGACAGCACTATTAATTTTATTAAGCCGTTAATAGTGGGCAGATATTATTCTGCTCCATTGATCCTAAGTTGATGCAATTACCACTTACAAAGCTTGCACCATGTGGCTGAAATTTTCAATTTTGTGTGCAAGCTGAAGCTGTACATTAAAAACATGCCAAAGCCAGATGCTGGTGGTGGAAACTGGGGAAAGCTGATTCAAAACAAATAAGGAACAGCCCAAATTTTATAACTTCCACCCTTTTAAAGCTGAGGTACAGAAAACAGCTGGAACTCAGCCATTCCCAAATGCCTCATGCGACAGGGAGAGACAGACACTCTCCTCAAACCTCCCAGCAGCTATGGTTCACAGAAAACTCATCATCATGGACTATCAGTTAACCAAAACACCCTCTCGTGTGAATGGGAAATTTTATAGGTGAAACTACGCCTAGTTCTATCTGCACAGAAAACATGTCAAAAGCCATGACAGACCCATGTCCATCTGAGTGTGCATTGCACTCTGATTGCAGAGGATTAGTATACCTCAGAGTCCTCAGATCTCCTTTTCCTCTTCTCTGTGAAAAAAAATTAACAGCAGAGCAGCGTGGGGAAATGGAGTGAGACAAAATGGTGCAAACCACCCAGGTCTCAAACACCTCCAGAAAATCCAACAGCACAGAGTGACTACCTGATCATGAGAGATGTGAGGGATCCTGCACGTAGGAAGATGAAGAGATTCCCCAGCAGTGATGCCCACCCCACGGTGGAGATGCCATGTGGGTGCCCAGTGTGGCCCACAAGGCACAAACCCTTCATTTTTGCCATCAGAAATTAAAAACTGCAGTTTAAATCAGAAGTGAGGGCTCACCTTTCAGCAGCTTGGAAAAAGATTTGCTCAACCATATCCCTTTGATCATGGGCAGAAATTCCCTTTGTGTGTATTTGTGAGTCAATAAAACCTGCCACTCAAGGAACGGGATAAAAGAGAAAAAGGAAAGACAGTCCCTGTCCCAGGATCTTGCACTCTAAATAGAAGATGATGGATGGATGGATGGATGGATGGGTGGACGGACGGACGGATGGACGGATGGATGGAAATAGTGGACTAGAGTGAACGAAGGATGAGGCAGGAGCCATCCTACCAGCCTGCAGTGCCAGCAGCCTCACTGCTGATGATAGTCAAAGGGTTTGGAGGAAAACCACCAAGTCTGCTGAGAGCCTCAGCAGTGCAAAGAGGAGGAAATTGAGCCTCCAGGGGGCCTGGCTAACTGGGACTAGTAGCCTTTGGAGTACATACTACTGGAGAGAGACCTCCTTTCTTGTAGAGCTTTGGCCTGGACTTATTTTGGAGTGACAAACACGTTTGTTTGGGATATACAGTTTGACGTGTGTGCTCTCTCAATCAAATGTATTTTAAAACACCTTGAAACAACATATGATCTCTTTAGTAAAAATTAGGGCACTTGAGATTGTCAGACTTGTAGAAGTTCATAGCAGCATTAGACAATGTAAATCACCTGGATTTGGAAAGTGAGGCCAAGTTACACCAGCTCAGACTCTGGCACAGAATCCACCCAGAGTAACATGGAAAGGTATAATAAAACTGCTGGTTCCTGGGCACTGGTTAATGCTCTGGAGAGGGCAATTGATTTATAGGACCGACTTCACTCAGTTAAAACGGTTGTTCCACATTATAAACCAGCAACCTTGTCTCCCATGCAAAGCAAATAAACGAAGAAATAAATTCTCTCCACAGCTCAAACACTTTCTGCAGCTGGGAGGCTCCTCCATGGTCCTGCAGGAGCGTGTGTGCCAGGGGCTCAGTGGGCTGGGATACAGGAGCAGGATCCACGCCGTTCAGCTGGGATGCTCCTTGCCGCCCTCCTCCTGGTGCCGGCTCCAACCAGGCTCAGACAGTGAGATTCACTGTGGAGGGCAGCAGTGGGAGCATCCCTGAGCCTGTCTGGTCCCCTTGGCCAGGGTTAAGTGGGGCACAAGCCTCCCCTCAGGGGTGTGGTGGGGGACAGAGGAGCAGGCACAGCAACCTCCCAGACCCACCGTTTCTTACCCTGGTCATGAACAAAGCTGTTTGCAAGGTGGTGCTGAAATACGAGTCCAGATTCGTGAGCATTTTTGCTATTGAAATCAGTGATTTTTAGCATTTCCTGTCCCTTGTACTCTCTAAACCATTTAAACCGTATGCTTGTCTGGGTTTTTTAACCCTTTTGGAGAGTGGAAGACCGGGCCTAAAGCTTCCTCTTCCTGCGGGGACTGGGCTGTGAGCAGCAGGAGCAGCACGACCTGTTTGCTGTGGAGGTGTTGGGAGCACAGAGCACAGGCCAAGCCTGCAAACAGCTCCCTCCAGGCAGACCAGATGCACATTAGCCCAAGTGCCTTTCCCAGTGTTTAACACCCTTCACAAGGGGGTAAGTTCAAAGCAAATCCATCCCCTGCCTCTCCATCCAGACAGCTCCAAGTCCCTTGGAAACTGATAGAGTTTGGCTCATCAGCGCATCAGGATCTGTTTTATTTTATCTGTCTGCACAAGCCTGCATGCAGGGATAGATCAGATTAACATGACTGATGAAAAACATCCTCCTCTTTATCCCCTCTGACAGCAGCAACCCTTTATCAACAGTCTGAAGACAAAGTTTTCTCAGCCAGAAGTTTTCTGCCCTGAAGGTTCGTTGTTTTTTTTTCCAGCAGAAGTTTATTTTTGCTTCAAGAAAAATCAAAACATTTTGATGGAAGACTTTTCAGCCATCCTTATGCATTAGATGTAGTGGCAGACAGGCTTGGCACATCAACATCTGCTCCTTCTCACTGGATTGAATTTAATATCTGGTGTATGAGCACTAACCCTCCCTCAGAGCTCAACAAGACAGTTGGAGAGAAGAAAACAGCCTCTCTTCTGCAGGTTTCCAAACACTTTTCCACAGTGACCCTCTCATAATTTTATCCCCTTTGATAAAGCTAACTTCATGATGTCCTCCATTGAGGTTTTGGGGAGGACAATGTTATAAATTGCAGCCCAGTGAATCTGCCACTCACTGCTGCTAATACACTGCATTTATCCTCACTGTCACAGAGGCTGTGGCAGCAAAAGGAGGAGAGAAGAAGAAAAGTAATTACTTCTCGTTCAGCTTGTCACCAAATCCTCTCACCAGCCCTCTCGTGTCTTTCTTGGCTGCCTTAGTGATTTGCTATGGTCTCCAGTGCCCAGCTGGCTTCAGTGGTGCTGGTGTCATGGAGCGTGAGGATGGGGAAGGGGTTGGGTACCGTGGGTACTGGGACCCCCTCAGTGCCCAGCACACCCCAGGCTGTCCTGTTTGTGTGCACCAAGTCCCAAACAACTGCTGCTTGAATGCCACTAGGAACTCCTAACCAAGACATGGGTTTATTTCAGTGATGAAGTCTTATCCCAAAAACATCCCCAGTGAGAAGTGAGGCAGATGAGGAGGGATTTTCCTCCAGGGGTGTTTTTTTTAAAGACCTTTCAGAGGTTACAGGTGTTGAAGAGCCCAATCTCCTGTAGAGGACTCAAACTCCACATCCCCATTCAGCAGTGTGGATCAGCCAGATGTTGAGTTAAAAGCAAAGATACTGAGTCATGAAATGAACTTATAATTAAGCCAAGTTGCTGGTTGGTGCTGAGGTTCCCAGAAGTAGCAGCATCTTCCTGAGACCTGAAATTAGGTGGGATATCAAAAGCCCTTACGTGGTGCATGTATTAAATTGAAGACAAATATTTTGACCGGCACCTAATGGGCCATTTTTCTGGTTTTCTTCAAGTCCTGCAGGATCAAATGAAAGACAAACAGCAAGGGCCATTTTCTTCAGAGGATGTGGTGGATGTGGGGGACCACTGGTGATGCAGTGAAAATATCCCACTTAACGGGCCTGGCACTGCCATCGCTGGGGTGTCATGCACTGAAATCAATGTGCCATGTGATAAATTTGATGCACTTCACACCAAAATTGATGCATCACCTTTGGAATCAAATTTATCATCTCTTCCGTCACACTCCATATACTGGATCAGAGTCACCACCTACTGAATTAAAAACTTCACGTGCAGTTCACATCACACCATAAATCAGCCCAAAATGGAATTAAGTGCATTGTATGCTAAGAACTCATCCATCATGCCATAAATTAAACGTGGAATTAAACTAAGCCTCTTAGGCTGGATGTGCCCAGATACAGACTGCAGAGTCCACTGGGGAAAACATGACACCACTGAAGTCAGTGAGGGCTTGGTCATTAATTTCAGTTAACTTTTTAATCTACTGTGTACCAGGTCCATCTCTGTCCTGCACCAACCTGAAGCTTGGATACCCAGAAACTTTTTCTGTCAGTGGCTCTCCTATTGAGCCATCCACATACTCCACTTGGAGGTTTAGGCAGGAGCCTGGAGGAGAGATGCAAATCAGCCCCCTACCCTCTTCCTGCACAGGGAAATTGCAGCAAGAGGCCGAGGGGGCTGTGCAGCCCTTGCTGGCAGCCAGCACACACTGTGGGACACACACAGCACCTCTTGTCTTCAAAGGACCTGCACCAACAAAAGGCCAGGCTCAAAGTCTCAACATTCTTGTTGCTGGAGGGGAGCACCTTTCTCCTAAGCTCTCAGAAGAACTGCACAGGTCTGGGCCTGGCTACAGGGGCTCCTGGATGCCTGACACACCTTTTGCAGTCTCCGGACTTCAAAAAAACAGGAGGGAAAAAAAACCAAAGAAAAAGAGTCTCAGGAATACACGTGGTGTCAGAGCATCCCAGGCAGTTCAGCCCTCGGCAGGTGTTGTTAGTCCTGTGTGACAAATGGGAACAGGAGCACAGAGTGGGTGGGTATTCAAAGCCAAAGCTAGAGACTGGGACAAAGATAAGACTCCAGAAATTCTTATCTAAAACCAGGATACTAGAAACAAATTTTTGCTATCTGTGTTAATTTTTGCTTTTCTGACAGCACTCTTGCAGCACAGGAGCCCCCTGTCCCACCCCAGTTCCCCAGGGAAAGGTGGAACAAACTTCCAGCTGAAGCACAATGCAGTCAGAGACACCCTTGGATCCAATCCACAGTCTTTCCTTTTATTTTTGTATTCATCAGGTCCTCTCAAAATCTGCTCAGGAGCAATTAAAGCCTGTCAGCTAGGAGGTGATGCAACTTCTATTTAATTAGCCCAGCAGCCAATAAAGATCTCATTCATCAAAATCTTATGGAAGGTGTGGCAGTTGTGGGGGGAGATTTGTCACTTCTTCCCTAGATCCAGATGGCTGTGGAGCATCGATCAGTGATCCGATCACACGCATGGACTCGCGTGCACATCCCAGGAGACCGAGCAGCTGGGACACATCTGCCCACAAAGCAGCAATGGGCGACAACAGTGCAGGACTGTCCCAGGTGCTGTGGTGGCAAATCCTTCTGGAAGCTCAGTCTTCAGATTGTGACTAACCTGGGCAGCGAGTGACCCTGGTGGGAGCAGCTTTGAAGGGCTTTTCCTCTTCTGACCCATTTGGCTGCCCTACACAGCAGCAGGAAGGTGCAGAGGTGCATAAGGAAGGCTGAACACCAGCAGGATGAATTGGGAGAGCGCTGAAAAAACATGGGGTTTCCCCATAGCTGCTGCCTTTGCCCTGGGAAGAGTTTAAGAGAGCCCCTCTTACTGGGGTGCCTCTCTAAACCTAAACACATTAGGGATGGCAAATGAGAAATCAGTACACACAGTGATGGATCCCAGCAAATTCTGGGGTGCTCAGCGTGCCAGAGAAAGTCCTTAGGGTGACTTTTGGCCTGAAAGCTTCTCCTTAAACTGACTGTCAGCCTATCAAATATTTACCTGACCTGCTCCTGCAGGACACATTTGGGTTGAGCTTTTCCCAGAGACTGTGCAGGGTGGCCAGGAGGATGGGGGGAGTGTAAATCTGTACCTGTGAGGTCACTGCGCTGGCTTTGTGTCGTGAAAAGGGGGGTTCACCAGCTCAGACCTGCAGAAGCACATCCCTGTGGGAATCACTTGCCAGCACTGTTTGCAGCCTCACCAACACAATTTACTGAACTGAAAAAAAGTAAATCAGCTATCGCAGGACAGTTCATAGATTACAAACATAACTGATGGTATCTTTATAATTAATGATTATGAGAAAGCAGCTTAATAGTTTGGTTCCTTGTGAGTGGCTTGATTTGTAGTACATGGCAATTGGCGAAAGCAAAGCAGGTAATTGGAGCCAGTTTACCCTTGGTGTGTCCAGCTGCTGGCTGCAATTCACAAACTTGCACATGAGCATGTTTTTCCTCAAAGCCTTAACCCCCAGGGTAGAAAAAGGCTGCAGATGTAACCCCAGTGACAGCCATATTCCCAAGCTGGGAGGTGCCGGGGGGCGGAATGATGTGCAGTTTCTTGCTGCTGCCCCACACCTTTTGCAAGTTGCTGTTGTCAGTAAATCTTCCCTGGCATTTGCAAGGAAAATGCCTGTGCTCAGCCCAGGGCCTTGAGCCACCCATCTCCTCAGTGTTATTAACAGGAACATCATAGCTGGCATATTACTGTGATTGATGCTGTATCAATCAACTGGAAAAGTGTTAAGGAAGCCTTAAAAAGAAGTGAGATGAAGGCTTAAACACCACCCTAAGATGTCCATATTATGGGGATTATTCCAGGGTTGAAAACACAAGCGCAGAGATGCTGACATACTCAGCTGTGCCCCTGTCCCTGTCCCTGCTGCTCCATGCTGGCCACACTGGTTCCAAGGGAAGTGAGTAATGAGTGTTTGCGTTGCAAACAACGATGGGCAATTAGCAGAGGGCATATACAGACTGTATGCACTGTGACTCCGTGGTTTTATTGCTTATCAAATAAAATATAACGAAGAAATACTATCTATTAACACATTATTTCAAGCCAAGCATGCTTCTATTCTGTTTCATCAAGTCTGGTCTGATTTGGCTTACTTTTGTTTAAGATCAACATGATAAACTACACTCAGACTTGCCAACTTTAGTCATTTTTCCTAGTGTGACATTTGTTTTTTCTAGAACTCAGGTGGAAGGCCTCCTCTTTTAAGGAGAGTCTCAGATTTTCTTGCATTAAAACAAAAAACTGGTGGCCAGGTCAGTTGTGGAGGAATTTATGTGTGGCATTCAGTTTGTCATACCCAAAAGGCAAACAAACAAACAAACATCTTCCACAAGAACAAACGAAAACAAGCAAACCACAACAAGAAAACCTAAGCAAAATAACCAAAACTAACCCTCAAATGTGCTATCTTTTAATCATCTGTGATTTTCAAACACTATGCCCTTGGGGAGCTCAACTCACAGATTTTCTGCCAACAAAGAGGGATTTTTCTTGAGAACAAATTCACTTCTCATCTCCAAAGCCAGGCCCGCACACCAGTGAATTCCTGTATTGTGCATGCAAAGACCAAGATCAGAAACCACAGGGCAGGGATGGCCCAGTGCCCAGGACGTGCTCCGGAGGGGGTGCTTCACATATTCTTTCAGTCTCCATTCCGGTACTGTGCTTTCTCCCAGAAGATGCCCCAATTCGCCTGGGGATGCATCCTCACTTCACCTGCAGCCTTCCGCAGCAGAAACAACCTTCCCAGGCAGATGCTGGCCATCAGCCCTTTCTGTGCCCCTCCCCCTGTGCTCAGACCTGGATCAGGTGGAGAAGAAGCTGCTGCAAAGCGTGGATGTGTTTTACCACTGGGCTGAATGTTTCCCAGTGCTGCCACCAGTGCTCCACACAGAACCAAATCCAGCTTGTCCTTCGGGATCTCTCTTCCATGGAGACTCAATGTGGTCTCTTTGCTCCCCTGCTTGTGCTCAGAAAGGACTTTAAAACACTTACAGCCTGAATAGACCCAGCAAGCTCAGGGCTGGTAGAGAAAAAATACTGCTTTTGCCAGCCCTTCATGTTAAGTGTCTATATTTAAAATGACTACATAACCTAAGAAATTATTAACAGGTCTTTACCAGGCAAATCCAATTTCTTCTATGGAGAACTGGATGGAATAAAGCTAAAAAATTTGCTTTGAGGATGAGATTTAATTCGAAGTGCCAGTGTTAGTTCTCCTCCTGTACTTGTAGGTGTAGAGAATAAAACTGTTTGCTTGCAAGCAATCGACTTAAACAAGATCATCATTAATCCTGAATTCAGCAGTCAAAAGGACTGAGACTGCAAACTAAGAGGGAACATGAAAAACCTGGTAATTTGTTCGTTAAATATTTGTAAACTGTCATGTCAGTAATGGATAATAAGAGAATTCTGAGCCTCCAGAGCTGATGCATAACACAAAGCTTTGCTGTATTGCACCTAAACTATTATCAATAGCACATTTATTACAATAATAGATGAAAAACAACCTTCCTGGCTGAAAAACAAGATCAATTTGAGCTCAAGCTATTTGGACATGTTCTAAATGTTGTAATTAAAATGCAGCACGAATGTTGCTTTAAAAAAAAAAAAAAGTGATAAAATAGCCTTGCTACGATTACATACACCATCCAGCCCTGACTCAGTAGCCTGACCCTGAGAAAAAAAAAAAAAAAGAAACAAAACAGGTAAAATTGTATTTATGTCCAGTCAGACATTTCTCATCTTCAAGGCTTGCTGCAGAGCCTAAGGTAATATGACTTTTCCTGTTGGGTCAGGATCCAGCCCAGCCTTAAAGATCTGACGCAGGGAATCAGCCCTGGTTGCACTGAGCTCTCTGTGCCAGTCAGGATTTGATCACAGTCCAGCAAAGAAACCGAGCTGAGCTCTATCTTGCTGCAAAGGCAACTGCAGTTTATGGAGGAAAAAATCCTTCAAGCATCTGTAAAAAGAGATAAAGAAGCCACCTGTGTGGAAGGCTTCAGTGCCGGACAGTGTGCCTTGGGGACAGAAACGGTCGGAATGGCTTTCTCCTCAGCACCCCCCGAGGGGTTATCGCACACATCAAAGAGTGGCTGCCTCCTCCCACAGCAATTAGAGACTCACGGACACTTCCCAGGAGCTGCCTGTCGCCCTGGAGAATTGGGCTCTTCTTTTGTTCTGATAAAGAAGTGACTAGTGAGCTACAGCAATCTCCTGGTAGCTCTCTAAATAATTGTGTTCTCTCATGTCTTTTAATCATAAGCCCCACGAGGCTCATAATACCACATGTGCAATCCAAATTGGCCCATCAGCTCAGTTTATCAAAGGGACTTAATTTAATCCTAGTCTTTGATGGAGACAGGAGCGGTCAAAGTCCGCCCTAACGATTTTCTAAGTTTACTTATCTTGCAGATCTGGGGCATGAAGGCCACTTGGACTCCAAGCACAGCACTGATAATGGGAAGCAATGAGGAGGAAGACAAAATTGGCAAGAGCTTGACAGTCTGAATCAAGAGAAACCACACTGGAAACCTGGAAAAACAGTGGACACTGAAAAGGTAAAATAAATCCTGTGATTGGTCTCACCACAAGTAACGACATGAGACTGGGAAAATAAATTGCTGGAAGCAATATCTACCTCTGAGTGAATACCACAACTGAGAGACCCACCAAGGAGGGGTCAAGAGCAGAGAAATCCAAGCCGGAAAATGCAGAGCCAGAGGAAAGCAGGTACAAAGTGCTGGGATGGTGGAGCTGCTCTGACCTGGCAGTGTCCCCTCCCAGACAGAGCAGGATGCAGCAGGCATGAAAACACACCTTTTCATGGAAAAGTGCCTGCTCTTCCCTAACAAGCTGAAAAGAAGCTCAAAACTTTCAGAGCTGAGCAGGTTCTGTCTAGGTGCATCTTTTAAAACCACTGGGATGACTTCCTGCTCATTTTCAGCCCAACATGTCAGTGGACCCCAGGAGGTGTAATACAGTGACACCAGCTACAAAATGCTGAGCAGACTGAAGCAAAAACCCCAAGAAAGGAACCAAAATCCCTGGCTTCAAGAGATGCTGAACAATGAACATTAGGATCAAAGGCATCACAGATAAGGGTTTAATGGAAAAGCTAAAAGCCCAGCCTTCTCTTGAGAGAGTTGACAGGAGAAGACTGGAGCAGTGTTTCACTCCCTAGCCATAAGTGATGGATGTGAACACAGTGGAAAAAAAAAAAAGAATAAAAAAATTTTTTAAAAAATTTAAAAAAGAACTTTACTAGACAAAACCCAGCTGGTTCTGAACCTCTCAATGGCTTTTAATAGTTTTGAGCTCAAACAGAAGAGGGAACTCAGAGCCTGCATTACAGAAGCTTGAGGAGTGCTGTGGGCTCTGAGAAATGGAGCACAAGCCCTTTGGTTATAAGCAGCACATACAAAAGGATGGTGCAAAGGAGGAACAAAGAAATCCTCCAGTAGGGATGTGAAGCACTGTGCTGACACCATTAGTGCAGAGCGATTCTTCGTGGCACTATCAAAGTTGTGGCAGAAGATGGATAGATCATCTGCCTGCAAACAGTCAAGGCCATTTATTTACCTTATACAGGGAGTGCAAGTGGCTCAGAACAACCTTTGGGGAGAAAATGGAAAGAAAAACAGTGATATTAGCTCCAAAAGTAAATCCACAAGCAGCAGACAGCAAAGGGGAAAATGTAAACATTACCCAGGCTGGCTAATCCCCACAAAGGGACTGACTGGTTAAAAACACGGTCTCTCCAGGGATCTGCTCTTTGGAGAGCTGGAGGAGCTGAATTTGAAGAGAGCTTCCAGGAAGGTGCTTGTGGGTGGGCAGAGTAGGAAAGCCCAAACCTCCCCTTGCTCCAAGGCAGTGGTGAGATGGGGAGACTGCACAGCTCCTTGGCCAGCCCCGAAATAACAGGGCAGCTGATGACACTGGCTGTGGTGAGAAAGGAGCAGGAACACACATATTAAATACACTCTATGCAAAGAGGGAACTGTCTTCTCTTTGCTCTTTAGATTTTGGGCTGCATAAAGTGTCAGGAAGCAAAGCTGGCACTGACAGCCCATGACTGGCACACAGATGGGCTAGCCAATGCTGGACCTGGGAGCTGCAGCCCTCAGAGAGGCATCGGAGCATCCGCTGGCCTCTGCTGAGCTCAGGGCACAGCGGGAGATGGACTGCATGGCCTCGCACGTGGGGAGCCACTGTGACTGAGCACAGTGCAGTTTGCCTTTTTGAACGACAGCACCTCCTGGTGCCTGATGAATTCCTGCTGGCTTGTTTCACCTCTAACTTGGGCAGGAAAATCCATAATGGTACAGCACCTTTGAGAGGTTTCTTTCTTTGGTGAGGACAGCACGAAGGCTACTTGGAAAGTGTTTTGATGCACAGGTTAAACAGAGAAAGAGCCTGAATAAAGGCTCCCAGCAGCTCCAAGCAGACTTGGGTAGAGTCAGAACTCCAAGTAAATTCACTTCCATTTGAAGAAACTTCATTTGTGAGTGGGTACATAAACACAGCAAGGTCTAGGAGATGCCAGTTGTTACCCAAGGCCTGGTAACTGGTGATGGGCAAACAGACCAAGAAGGAGCAGGAAGTGCCCTGCCAGGATGCAGCTTGCTGCTCCTCAACTGCAAGATTCAGATGCTGAAGGCTGGCAGCACATGGTAATGCACAGTAATAACACAGGGCTCTCAGCAAAACACTGACACTGACTTTTAAAAGGCCAAGCCTGGGATGGCCACAGAGCCAGCCTCACTGACACCAGCTGGCACTGGTGACAGAGGAGCTGCCCCTTTCCACCAGCTGCTGTGTCCCTGCTGACGGGAGGTCTGTGGTTGCAAAGGCAGCCCACTGACCACACACCACTGCTGAGATGGACACAGCATATGTGGCTTTCCCTCACTTCTCTGCAAGAGAAAGACTTGCAAACTGGCTGGCAGGGCAGGGCCATAAATAATGCGTAAGCTGGGGCCACAGGCAGCACCAATGGATGCTCCAGGGCTAGTGACAGCAGTGTGTCGGTCCACAAGTCTCTGTGGCTTGACTTGGCACAAGGGCTGACTGTGGGCAGCTAACCAGGCACAGGGTAGGTGGGAGGGAGATGCTGGATAACCCCTGTGCTCTGATTTGCCTACAGAAGATGTGTCAGGCCATCCGAAGCTGTGACAAAAAGCCAGAGCCAAAGCAGCCAGGGCAGATGCTGTCACCGCCCAGACATTTGGCTCCTTGTGGTCTCTGCCCAGACACAGTTCTCCTGTGGGTCAGCAGCTTTTCTGGATGCAGTAAAGCGGGCAGCATTACCCAGGACAACTCCCAAGCAAACACAGTTGCTGCCAGCAAAGAGGCTGCATGAGAAGAGGAACAAGCAAGGTTCTAATGGCTGGCTTCTCATCAGTGAGAAGTGACTTGTGGGGAGGGAAGATCAGCATGTGGGACTGAGGGGGCTGACTGCTAGCAAAGGGAGTAATTTGGAGCTAACTTAGGGGTCTGCAACAAGAGGAGAACCAAGCTGCAGCTTGGAGAGGGTACGTGCCTTCAACAAGTCAATTCAGCCTCTCTTCCTTACACATGTGGGTAGATCGAACAGGACAGGCCAAGCAGACTGAAGAATGGATGCAATGAAAAAAATCATCTAAAAAGTGATGTTTGCTTGATTTGTGTACCTTCATCTTGGTTGCCAGTTGTCACATTGGTGGATTTTAGCTATAGCTCCTCACTGCTCAGCCTGAATCGCTAAATTCAGGCTTAGGTTTTACTTTCTGTAAGCATATTAAAATTTTAATTAAGCACTAAGTCAGTGTTTTAGCAGGTTTTTGAGACTTTAGCTATTTATCTTGTTGATTACAGTTCTCCCAGGTCCTTAGTTGTGGCCTAAATTTAGAGCAATTCTGACTGACTGAGCCCTGCAGGATAACTGCTACAACTGTTCGTTAAAAAATGAAGAGATCAGAGTTGATCAGCTGACTGTGGGAGCCTGCAGTGTGGCTGCTCTGCATCCTGACAGTCTTCTGATCTACAGGTGCTAGAGCCAGGTTAATGCTGATCTGCTGGCAAAACACAGCATGAAGAGACCTTGAGAAGATGCAGCAGCTCCTTGATTCAAAGTGCAATAGGAAACGGTTTCCTTCCTGCTGTCCACCTGAGATGGTGAGGAAGGAGGGATTTTAAGCAAAGCTGTTATTTTTTCATGCAATTTCCATAATGCAACATGAGCCCTTCTCAAGGAAAAATGTTTGTGTCCCCCATTTTTGTCTCTCTGGGGAGCACTTTGCAGGAGATGAATGAGGGTCCCTGCTTTACAAAGCACATGGGAAGCTCCCTCAAGGAAGCAATGCCACAGTTCAAGTCTAGCCAGCTTCATGTGGAACTTCGAGGCTTTTTATCTAAATTGCTGGAGAATTATAAAGGCCCCACATCTACTTGTACATGAGAGGTTTATCACACACATTGACATGAAAGACTAGCCACCAACAGCTAGTGAATCCAGCTATCAACATGCAAAACCCCAGCCAGATCTGTCAACATCTGTCAACCAGACTTATCTCTTCAATGCTGTCTTAAAACTGTATCACAATAACAAATGTAGTGATAATGAAATGCAGAGTCTGGTACCATCCAAAATTCAGCAGCTGTGGTATTTGCCATGGAGCTGAACTCCCAAGTTTAAGCAGCTTGTGCTAGAAAGTGGTTCTTGTAGTGCAGCAAAGAAATTCAATGCAGGGGAAAAAGGAGATTATTCTTCTGTGTATCACCCGGGCTAAAACTTGTTAACCACCCCTAACTGTAGCTCTCCCTCCTGTGCTAATCACATCTGTAATACTCATTCAGCTGTTTGTTCTGTCCCAACAGTGAAGCCAAGGTGATGGCTCCCATGGATGGTGGGGACATTGCCGGGGTACAGCCACCTCCTCCTCCGGTCACTGCAGACCCACCAACGCTGGTGTTCGTGCTGATTTTTGCAGCACTCTGGAATGCCAAACCCATTTTCAAACCATGGGTGACCATCTTCCCTGATGGCCCTTCACCACCAGCTAGGAGGGTGCTCTTCTGAAAAACCTGAAGTCATCCACTGCTTAATCATCTGAGCCTTCCTCTTCTCTGATCTCATATTCTCTGCAATTAATTCAATGTAACTTCAGCTGTTCATTGAGGAATTGGGAAGACCTTGACCAAACAGCTCTTTTCTTTCCTCCCTGCCCATCAGTCTGCAGTCTCCTTGCCTCAGGTCTCAGCCAAGTAAAGTGAAAACTTTTCCTTTCACTCGTTTCCCTTTCACAATAAAACTCACATCCAGGCCACTGCTCAGGAAACCACAACTTCCACCAGGGCCAGCCCTGCCTCAGTCTCCTTTGCCAGGCCCTATCTGGGTATCCAGAGAGGAACCAGCTCCTGATCAGGATGGACAGGCTCCTGCTTCCCAGTCAGTGCTGACAGCACACACCAGCTACATCCAAGCCAGTCCCACACACCCCTGCCAGGGCTCATCTTCTGGAATTCTGGGATTGTGGTGAAAGGAAGATGGAAGAAAAGAGAGATGCAAGCCCCTTGAGCTGCACAGAGAAGCTTGCTACCTAAAGGCATTTGACTGCCTCAGAAAGAAGAGGTAAATTTAAGGAACCAGCAGCCAAGATACTGTTTTGCTGAGTTTGAAATCTCATTTTTATGCTTATCTCATGCAAAACTGGAAATAACACTGGTCACGGTTACAACCTGCTAAGGAGAAAACTGGCAACAGCCAGTGCAAATGAAGGGAAATTTTCTGCACAAAAACATCTTTCTCAGAAAGCACCCTTCAGAAAAACAGATAAACACACATACTTGCAGAGCAAAGCCTAACCCCTGCAATCTCCAAGAAGGTTTGTTTTCGGAGCAACTCATCTACAGTTCCCCACCATCTCTTCCCTGTCCCTCAGCTGGAGAAGATAATTCCTGTAGGTCAGTTGGTGTGAGCTTTCCCTAATCTGTGCCCATGAAAGCTTCACCAGCAGCAAGGAGTCTTCAGTGACAGATGAAGCTGGACAGGCAGCAGGCTGCTATTTCTCCACAGAGGTTCATACAGCTTTACATATACTATCACCATTTTGGATCCTCCCTGTGATCCCAAAGCAAAGAATTGTGAGGAATAAAGAATATTTTTCTAAAATTGGGTATTAAGAGCTGAGCATGGCCCCATCTCTGATCTCACCATACAGAAGAAAAACCCAGAGACCTCACTACTCCATGGAATCCAGTCCCAAAGAATAGATCCAGTCTTGAGTCCATTTGAAAGTGATGCAAGGCCTCCAAGGATGGAGTTGTGGCTCTAAAACTGGAGAAGTGCTATGCTGAATGTGCTGTTTTTCCACCTTCTCCAGCTACCACAGGGGCAGCTCATTGTTACCGCCCCCAGCCTGCTCTTGGCTGGTTGTAACCATGCCAATGGAAATCCCTCCAAACTGCTGGTGCATTCCAAATAAATGGGTCCTACTTAGCAACTGCAGCTGAAGCAGTGGGGAAGGATCATACCACCAACCAAGCAAGCAGATCAGAGAAGGAAAAAGCTTCCAATAGGTGATGATGAGCAGGTGGGAAGCAGTAAGTAGTTCATCTCTAAGAGAAATGTGAACAGAGCCTTACAGTCCCTCGAGCAATTCCTAGGAGGGGCTGCAGGAGCCCCAGCCTCATGTTAGCACTTTATTTATAGCATTGCCTTCCTGTTCATAACCTTCCCAACTGCGAATTGCAATTTTTCCTTCCCCCAGCATTATGGTGATGGTTTGGAACATGGAGATGGTTTGGAAAGGGGCAATTTGGCATCAGAAGTCTAAAAAGCAGATACAGATGACATCCTAAATGTATCTTTTATGAGTTTGGAATGATTCCTTTAAATTAAGATCAGAGTCTGTGACAGCTTCTGGTAGTGTCGCCAATAAGGAAATAAAACAAAAAAAATCAAGAGGTTCTTAAGCATATGTAGTCTCAGAGATCTGGGTATCTTGCTTTCCCTCATGCAACTTTGAACTGCTTACCAAGTGCTTCCTAAGGAAAGTGCTTCAATAATTTTGAATTGCCTCTTCATCACATATGCCCTCAAACCCCAACATACTTCCAAATTCAAGGCTTATAAAAATTAAATGCTCCAATAATTCTAAATTGTGTTTGTTCAGTGTTACTGGAGCCTGGCCATTCCTTCAGTTTGGGGATTTTTGTTTTGTTTGCAGCGGGCAGAGGAAGAAATGCTTTCTATTAGTGCTTCAAGTTGGAAGCTGGTCAAACAGCATCACAGCAGAATGATTCAGCAGCCCCTGAGCCGATTCACTGTGTGTCGTAAAACGGGATTAGGAAAACAACAATGCCAGGAGGAGAAAGAACCCACACAAAGAATCACAGCAGGAGAACAATACCAGAAAGAACAGAGGGGAATAATCCTCACTTGGCTTCTGAGAAGCAGGTTGGATGACCTAATAGGTGGCTTTCAATGCCCTTCATTCCCCATGGAGTTGCAGGGTTCAGCTGCCCAGATCCAGCCACCACAGCTTAATAAATGTCTCTGCATGGACTGAACCACCCCAGGTGTTCCTGTGTGCACATCTGCAGCTTGTTCTCATTTATCTGATGAGACCATGGTCCCCCTCTGGCACAACCCCAGATGCTACTTCACAGCAGGCAGGAGCTTATGCAGAACTAGTGGTGGAAGTCCGTGACCATTTAGGACATGAAGCAGAGGGAGCAATCTCTGAGTTAGAAACCAAAAAGCTCTGTTTTCTTAGTGTTGCTCAAGAAGATACACACACATGGGCAGCACATCAAAGGAGCAGAGGTGTCAAACTAAGTGTACTTCCTAGCACTGTCCTGAACAGGAATTAAATTAAACATATATTTTGTGATCTCCTGAATCCAAGTATCGGCGACCACCTATGGCCAATGCCAAGATGGAAAAGGAAAGCATAATTTAAAATCTATTCTCTGTGAACCTGAAGATCTTATTGACAGCTTTGTTTTAAATTAGGCCATACCTGTTACAACTGTGGCCTTGAAGTGACAGAGGAAGGCAGGGACTCTCTCAGGAGTTTTACTAGATCAGCAGTGGTTGAATTACTCCTATGCAGAACACAAAATCACAGCTTCACGCAATTGAGGAAAATCAGACAATTATATCACAATTCCAATAAAATTGCTATATCCAAAGTTTGGTAGAGACAGAAAAACAAGGAGGAAAAAGAAAAATCTCATATGCCATGGTCTCTTCTTGTAGACTGAAAAAATGATAAAGTGCATCCTTGCAAATAACTCACTGCAGGATGCCTGGAATTTTATAGAAACTACTGCAACTTGTCTCCCAGTGGGGAATAACGGAGGCATGAGATAAGAAATCAGCCATATCCTAACTTGCAGTGACAGGTGCTGTAAAAGGAAATGCCCAATAAAGGCTTAATATACAGGAAGATGGCAAATAACTGTCTGGAATTCTGAAATAAGAAAGCATAAACCAATTCTCTAATCATGTCTAATCAAAGAACACTATCAGTTGCTAAAAACTTCTAGGAAAAAAAATGGGTATTGGAGAGGTGGTAGCATGCCTGTCTTCGTCAGTAGTGTTTTGGGAATATTTTAGCCTGCAGAATTTAATTCCCTGTTATTACTTCTGAGCCTGAAGGTGAAAATCATAAATCAGAACCATTCATAACATGCAATAACAGGATGAAATAGTCATAAGGAGAGTTACATGATGAAATCCTTTGGGACTGTGTGTAACCCTTACAGTCCTTGATGATAGCATTAAAAATTCTTCTGTCACTAACATCTATTCTTCCCTAATTCCTATACTAGTCTTTCCTCTTTCTTCTCTCCTAACATCTCCAGATTTTTGTGTCATATGGCATTCCTTCCACCCTTCTTCCCTGCTGCCCTAAATATATGTTTAAGGCAAAATCATAGGAAAGCATTCCATGCTTAAAAAGATGGGCAGGTTTTAAATCACACTGTAATTACTACCAAGGGCTTTTAACACCCAAGGAGCTTTCCCAGGGAGTTTTGCTCTGATTTCAGGACCCCCATTGTTTTTATATAGGGCTATTTGGTCCCATTTGTAAGGGGGCTACATTTTGAGTAATAAAGAATGCAATGGTCTAAAATAAAATAACACTGTCCCCACCCTTCTTTTACCTTCTCATAACTGAGTTAAAAAAAAAAAATCCCAACCCATGATGTGTTAGAGCTTTGTTTTCTGAGTAACAAGACCAATCATGTTTCCTCTGCTTGAGGTCTCTCTCTTCTCTTCTTTTTCTTCTAGGTCCTCTGGATCCACACTGACATAGAAATATCCCATGATGGAGAAAATAATGCACACAGCAAAGAGGAGAACAGTGAACAAGACAAATTCAGCCCACTAGGAAAGAAAAAAGAACAGCAGGTCAGGAGACCCCAGACTCTCAGTCTGGAGAATATCTGTGCACTTCCAAGTGCTTTTTAAAGAGCTGGGTGAAAATTATTTTTTTGTTTCCAAAATGGCTCACAAGACAGAAACTTTCTCATCCTGTTTTCTGGTAAATGCTTGTACACAGACTGTAATTACAAATATGTGATACCTCTTTAAACAAAACAGTTAGATTCAGTTGGTTTCATTAAATCTTTTTTTTACAAATCTGTCCTGACTGGAACATTTCTACCAGGGCTTTTTGCCTACAAGATTCTTTTGGGAGAGGCAGGTTCATGCTGGCCAGAAATAATACCCAGTTCACACCTTCATGGCATCATCCCAGAGGTTTCACAGCCTGAAGTAAACTACCTCTGCATCATGACCTCCCCCTGTAAGCCTGACATCTCAGGGGTGCCACAGGCAGCTGGCCTGGCAGGATTCCCAAGTGAGACCCTTGAGTGTCCCCTGGTCTCATTGTTTCTGGTGAGCAACTCAGCCTGTGGCTGCTGCTGTGCCCAGGCTCCAGGTCCAAACACAGCCAGCCCGCCCAGAGGTGAGCTCCAGCAACGTTATCCAGTGCAGGTCAGTTATTTCCAGACACTGGGAGGGTCAGGGAGGGCCAGTGCTCCCCAGGAGAGCACCACTGAGGGCCCTACAGAGCAGGGCCTGGGGGGCAGCTCGGAGTGGGCTGCTATCACTCAGGTCCTGATGCGCAGGAGCCTGGGGCTGAGCAGAGAAGCGGTGCCTCCAGGACACCCAGAAGCACCAGAAGCCTGTTGTAAAGCATTACCTCTGTTTTAAGAGCCAAATCATACCTGTGCCATTGGTGCAGCCTCGGCAACAATGAGCACAAAGGTATTCCCCACAGCCACCGTGAGCAGCCAGCCTGCCTGCAGTACCGACTTCATGCTGGCTGGAGACTGAAAAGAGAAGGGCCTGATCAGTGGGAATTGTGCTGTGCCCTTCGGCCCTGCTTCACCTTCTGGTGTCCTGCCCAGTGTAGGTATCTCTGGGCTCAGCCTAGGAGATGGTGGAATTTCCTCTGTGTGCAGTGGTTAATCTGTGGTTAATCTCAACAGCTGCATACAAGGAGCTTTCAAAACATGGGCAGGAGGACATATGAAGAAGCAGGACATGCTGTTGTTGCAGAGCTGAATCCGGGTCATCTCCAACCTGCATCATCTGAAATGGTACGATCAGGACGTCCAAAGAGCCACACAAGCCCTGCAGCTTGGACTCTGGTGCCAGGTGGCTGTACACCTTTGGGAAAGAGACTGGATCTTGACGTTAAATTTCCTGCTGAGAACAAATTTTTCACATCCCATTACAGATCATCCCACTGTATTAATCATCCTCATTAATAAACATCTGCACTTTACTCCAGGGATAAATTTGAGTAGCTTCAGTAGCTGTTTGACCATGTAATATCTCAGTCCTCTCTTCTCATAAACCTCCCCAAACAAACAATCAAACAATCCATTACACATTCATTGCCCTTTGCTCCCTTGTTATAACCTTGCATGTTTAGACCCCTTCAATCTCTCAGTTTAAAGCAGGTGCCAAGCCCTCATGCCACCCTGTAGCCCTCAAGATACCTCTGCCTTTATATCACTGAAAAATACATATCACAAAATCCTTCACTAGGAGAAAACCCTGATATTACAATATCCAGAGCTTTCACATTAACTATCCAGTTCTGTTCTGTGTTCTCAGGTTTACCAGAAAAGGAGATTTCCAAGCATCACTGAGAAGGGGTACCTTCAGAATATGAATTAATTTAGCCTGAGGGCACCCAGCAAGGTGTGCTATAATCCCACTTTCAGCTGATGGACAGACAACATCGTTAGTAAGTGTCATGGCAAAGGAGGTATGACAAGTCAATCACAGATGCTGGAATAAATCCTGAAGTCTAATTGTGAGGCACTTATCTTTAAGTGGAGTACCTGAGAATAGGAGAAGGCCAGACCCGTAATGGAGAACATCACCTCCCCAGCAGATATTAATAAATATTGTGGTAACTGCCAGGCCATATGGACATTGTTGGCTTTGATGTCTTCTGACTTCCACGTCTCAACAGCACCTCCAGAAATCTAGCAGGAAAATAAAGGCACACTGATTAGCTGCTGAAAGATCAGATCGTTCTTAGCCTGGACAATAACAGCAAATTTACCAAAATAAAGTTTTAAGCAAAGGTGGAAAAAAAGCTCTGCCTTCAAAGCAAACTATGGCTCTCAACCCTGCCATTTCCAAGCCTGCTGGGAATGGGGCGACTCCTGCTGTGCAGGGCAGAGAGAGCAGGATAGAAGCATTTCAGCTCACTCAGGTACCACAAGAATTCCCTGAATTATTGCAAACCAACAAGTTGTCTTCTGTAATGGGGCTGGGAAAAGCTTGTGAGGTTCCAGTGCAGAGCCTGTGACCTGCTGCTGTCCCCAAGGTCAAAAAAGGATGACAGGGTAAGTGCTCATTGCGTCCATGTGGTCACTGCTCCCATTTTATCAGCACTGTACAACTTCCCTGCCATATCATTGACACCCAAACAAATTCAGCTCAGGAATGCCAAGAGTAGCAAAGACCGCTCCATATCACATCTATTCAGATAGTTATGGTAGCTGTATTCCTAATTATTTTTGTTTGTTTTCCCAGGTGTAATTAATACTGCCTGTGATGCACAGAGGCTGAAGCTGAGAGAGATTTGACTACAAGCCAGGAAAACACTAGATTGAAATGACTTCAGGCAGAAAGCCCTGTGTTTAAGGAGAGTACTTGGGAAAATACAAGGGATGTTTATGAGATGTTCTTAATCACCAATCATTGCCAGGGAGGCAAATCAAGAGACTGTATTTCAGCAGGCTAAAAGGGGTGAGAGGAGAGCTGTGCATTGCTCTTTAGCCCATAAAGAAATGTCACAAGCACCATGCTGTAACTGCACACTGAGGAAGGCTGGGTAGAAGGCAGCATCCCCATGATTTAAGTTTCGCAGTTCAGCTACATTAGCAGACTAATATATTGTATTCTTGGTTCTTCTATATGGCACTCCTGGCAGAGGAGCAGGGCTCAGTACAAATCACTGCAATAATTAAAAGTGATCTTGGCCTCAAGCAAGCTAACTCTCTGCAGAAGACAGAAACCACAGAGAGAGAGAGAGATGGAAAAACAGAGGCTTAAAAATATTAAAGTACTTAGCACAAGGTTCAGAAGGGCTGAGGCACAGAGCCACCCTGAGCAGCCAGGGCTATAGCAGGGACTTTTGCAGATGGGACCACAAACTGGAATCCTTGGCCACAGTGACATGGGACACATCTACCTCAGCTAGCCCTGACTCTTGTGTTACCAGAGGCCCTGGGGCAATTTTCTTAGTGTACCATTTTTCATGCAACTTCTCTATCTGGTTTCTCATCTGGTGAAAGAGGCTTGCAGCCATGGAAGAAGGGTCTGGCCAACATCACTTCAAGTGTGTGTGTGTTTTGTGTACATAAATCTCTACACTCACAGATGGCAGCATCTGCTTGTTCCCTCCAGGGCTGTACATCCCACTCCAGCTACTGGAATTGGAAAAAAAAAATACCAGGTGCTTCATTGCTATATTTTTCCCCCTACGTATTTGGACTCTGCAGACGTGAACAGCTCCCATTAATTGCCCAACAGGGAGATGCTACTGCCAGGGAGTAGCTGACAACACTCTGCTCTGCTCATCACAACACAGTAGCCAGTCTCAGGGGGCAGCTTAGCAGTGTGTCCTGTCAGACCCCATTTGTCTGTGTGCCTTTGTGGTGGAAAGGTTAAAATGGAAGCTAGGCTGATCACGTTCATCTCCGTGGCTCCAGCCAGCTGGACCAGGGATGAAGCAGTGTGTCTGAGAGGCTGGCAGGCAGGGAAAGGAATCTACCCTCTCAGCAGTGCTCAGAGCCCATCAGGGCTAGGCTGTTCAGAAAACCATGCCTTGACTTTACAGTTGGCTCCAAATTAGCTGTACAGACAGCGAGAGGAGGAAACAGATGTACAACCTCACCAACCTCCTCCCTCAAGACTGTGTCCCTCTTCCCCCTATGCATAATCTACAAATCTTGGGAGATCAGTCTTTAGTTCAGTAAGCTAAATGTGAGGATAGAGCAGAATGTTTCAGCAGTTTTTTGGGTGTGAGGCACCACCAGGTACAGTATTTTAAAGACCACAAGCAGAGTCAGCTCTTGGCAGATGGTAATAACTCTTTGCAGTGCTCTGGGTCAATGTTAACTGCTCAAGCATGGCATGAGACCAGCAAAAACCACAGACCACATGATTTTCTATAGAGGATTTCTATCCAGGAAAAGATTTTACTTCTTTTTAACCCATGCAATCTGACACAATCACAGTGTAAGGTGGAACAAATACACACTCACCTGGCTGATATAGGTACCAAAACCTTTTACTATCCCTTTCATAATGGACTGCCTTCAGATGGTTACTGCCCAGGGATCACAGAGGGACAAAGCAAGTGAGAGCCACCAACACAAGAACAAAAGCACTGCCAGAGAGTAGAATAGGAGCATGTCACCATCACAGGAACACTTACATTAGTTATCACAATGGTGTATGAGGCACCGAAGTCAAGCAGCCCCAGCTCCAGGGGGAACTCTCCTGTTTCAGTTATGCATTTTCCACTATTATATCTAGATAAAAGGATGAAGGACAGTATTTCTCAGTTAGTTCCCCAAACAAAGAACACAGAGCAGAGCTATCAATCATGTCCCTGAAATGGAGCAGGGAGGACGCAAGATGTAAAGATGCAGTAACGCTTACATCAGAAAATCACTGGAATTCTTGCCATCTTATCCTTCCAGAAGCACTTGGACACTGACTGGTCACCTAATAACCATTGCTAACATTTTTAAATGGTTTCTGCTTCTTCTTAGATTTATTTTCTTTTTTAGAAAGAAAATCTTAATCTTAAATCTTTTCTTAGATTTATTTTTCTTTTTTCCCCCCTCAGGTTTATTTTCCCCCCAAAATTTGCTCCATTCCCTCAGGAACTGTAGGCCAGACAAGTAGTCAACAGGAACTCAGAGATGTGCACCCAGAAGCCACTTTGTTTACTTACAGTAGAGCAAATTAGCCTTCATATTTGTTCTCCTGATTTTGGATGTGTGAGATGGCACAGAGGCTCAGCAGCATTGCCACAATGGCTGCTGCATCCTACTAAATTGCAGCAATAAATATTTTGGATGGAGCTGATGCAGAGAAAAGCCATGAAGCTTGTTTTGAAACATTGAAAATGCTAGAAATACCCTACAAGAGCCAACTCCAATGCTGCCAAACCAAGGCCATATGGAGCCCCTGTCTAACAAGCCCAGCCTGCAAAGCCATGTAATGCTACTTGATGTTACCAGCCCACATACCAACACTTTGTAGCAGAGAATATGGATCGGCCTTTCCCTGAGAGCACCCTAACACAAGGAGCTCGGGCCTGAGAGAATTACAAAATTAAGTAGGCACCAAATGGCACAGGAGACTTTACCATGCCCCACCTCACTCCACTGACAGATGCACAGGAATGGCTTGTCTCTTCCCTCCAGGCCCCCACACAATGTGAATAAAAACTTCTGCACACACACGAGTAGCCCAGAGCACCTGCTCTGCACTGAGCCGATAATTCTGCTTTTTTACAAACATCTGCCCTCACAACCACATGCCAAGACAATAGCAATGAAGGTTTTGCTATTAGGCTGAGAAAAGCCTCTTTGTATCCAAGGAAATGCCTCAGCAAGGACATTCAGCTCAGGAAGGGAGACTTACATGTCCCTCTCCAGCAGCGAGTACTCAGAAGCACTGTAGTTTTTCTGAACAGCAATGAACCTTTTGCTATCAATGGTGAGGTTGACATCTTGGCTCAAACCATTGATGAATCTGCAAAGAAACCATATTTCATTGACCTGTCAGACAGGGCAGGAGAAGCATAATAGCAGACACTTTAGAAGTTTGCTTACTCTCCCAAAGCATTCTGTAATTCCATAAGGTTATGAGAGTCTCTCCTGCAAGTTACCAAAATATTTGTCTGATTCATTGCCTAGTTTTTCTATACAAGATTAGTTTCCTTGTTGCATAATTTTACCCTTTTACTTTATTTCCTGTGGAAAGTGACCCTCACTTTTTGTGGTCTAGAACCTCCAGGCAATCCAATCTCAGAGACCATCAAAGATTGCAGCAAATTCAGAGAAGGCTGCGAAGATGATCAGAGGGCTGGAGCACCTCTCCTATGAAGATAGGGTGTGAGAGCTGGGGCTGTTCAGCCTAGAGAAGAGAAAGCTCCAGGGAGACCTTAGAGCACCTTCCAGTACCTGAAGAGGTCCTACGAGAGAGCTGGAAAGGGACTTCTTACAAGCATATGGAGTTACAGGACAAGGGGGAATGGCTTTAAACTGAAAGAGGGTAGGGTTAGATTATGTTAGATTTTAGGAAGAACCTCTTCATTATGAAGGTGGTGAGACACTGGAACAGCAAAGTTGTGGATGCCTCATCCCTGGAAATGTTCAAGGCCAGGTTGGATGGGCCTTTGGTTTAGTGAGAGGTGTCCCTGTCAATGGCAGGGGTGTTGGTACAAGGCGATCTCAACCCAGACAGTTCTTCAGCTGTGTGAGAGGACAGAGCCTCAGCCTACCACAGGAAACTCTGAAGTTGTGTGTCCTGATGAGCAGGTGCATCATGCTGGCAATGAGTTTCTACCAGTGGGAAGGAGTTTTCTAGCAAAATAAGATATCTTCATCAAAACTAAAACTTATATGGGAATGGTTTGTTTGGTGTTTTTTCACAGATAAAAGACAGTTTCCTTTTGTCAATTCAAAAATTGTTAGTACCCTGAAGTTAGTCAAGTGCTTAAAAAAATAACTATTTAGTGAAAAAATAGTTTCTTCCTAGTAAAAATTCTTTACAAATTGTGTAAGTATGCGGATTTTGTCAAAAAACCCCAGAAGAAAATATAAAACAATTCTGACTGAATCAAGTCTTCAAGATGTTTAGTCAGTAGAAATCTTCACAAGCACAGGGCTATGAAGAGATACTGCTCTCCTACTGTCTATACAGGCTTTCAGATAAAGGGGTTGGACACTGTTTCTAAGGTTTGCTTTGTTTGGTTGTTTTTTGGTTTTGCTTTTTTTTTTTTTTTATTTCATTGTTTTGGTTTTATTTTTAATTTCACCTTGCCCAAATCCTCTAGAAAGTCCAGCTGGAATCCCCCCCCCTTTTTTTTTTTTGCCAACTTGCATCTTCTTCACCTCAGCAGCCAGCACAAACCAGCACAGAAGTGTTCATGGACTAAATGGAGTAGCTCAAATTAGGAAGAGTGGACTAAGCAGAGCCCAATGCCCAGCTGAATTGTTTATGAGGATGTAAAATTGTTGTTGTATCCAATTTAGTAGACACTTGTGCATGAGTTTGGGTGAATGTCATGGGTTGGCCAATTTGCAAAGGACATAGCAACAGCTCCCATCCAAATTGCTGCTCCCCTTTCATCAGTGAGATTAATTTGCCACTTTTCCAAGGAAGGAGCTCTTTTATGTTGCCATCTCAGCCCAGACTATCCCAGGCAGTGAGCATCAATAGTTCTCAGCTCTGCATGGCATGTGTGGGAGGTGACACTCTGTCAAGCCTCCACAGCTGACACCCGAGTCTTGCATGACAAGCGTGGACTAGATTCCAACCCGAGAACATCTGGGCTATGTTACATACAGATGCATCAGACAAAAGCACTTTCCCTCACCCAACCACAGCCAAATCCTCAAAAAAAAAAAAGCCATTCCTACCTAACAGCTGCCAAACCATTTTCTGGCTTTGCTTCCAAGTCTGTAATCTAGAGAGGGGAAGAAAAAAACCATCAAACATATTTATTAATGCTGCCTTACAACAATGCGTGGCAGACAATACTGGTGTCTGTGGAGTTACATATGTGCTGCAAAGCCAGTGGAAATCAACTGGACTCTCACGTAAGCTTTACATCAGGCCACAGATGGGAAGTCCTGCTACAATGAAGCCAATGGCAAAATTTCATATCCTCCAAGGGTTTAAGATGAGATCATAACTTTTCTCCTCATCCCCTCTGTAACAAAGGCTACTGAGTTTCAGCCAGTCACTCTTCTACTGAGGCATATAACACCCCCCAAAAAAGTACTTGTCTTGCTCTTGAGATAGCAAGAGAGCACTATCTACACTAGCATCTTTCAGTGACTAGTTACAACTAAACTTGAGTGCCTTACTCCTACAAAATCTGCAACTGCCTAACTTTCAGACCCTGATTCTTGTCATATTCATAGACTTCACAGAAACCTAAAGCTGAGAGGAACTGCTAGGTTACTATACTGATCATCATGCATCACCCATGCTTTCCCTGATCCTCAATACTCAAGAGATTAAACTGTTGTAATGTGCAGGCAGAGAGCAGGAGAAACCAAGATGCACTGAGCTTGTTTGTGCTCACAGTCTCTGCAGACAGACCCCTGAAATGGCCATCTGGATGGGCACGCTGGAGAGTGAGAGCCTCTCTCCTGGAGAACACAGCTAGAGCAGCAGCTAGTTAGTTAATAAACATTCATTTGGAGAAACCTATTTGGTGTATAATGCTGAAAAAACACAGTTAGGACACAGCCCTGCCCTGGAGGTTGTATGTCACAAAAAAAGAACACAAAGCAAAGCTCTTGGCTGGTAGAAATCCAGAGCTGTGCCATGTCCACTGAAGATGGCAGGGCAATTTCAATTTGCACTGCCCACAGATGGAACCCAGGCAAGCCAAAAAGGACTTCCAGAAACTGGCTCTCTCTAAACATTTTCTGGCCCTTTCTCCACACTTTTTTCCTGATGCGAAACCCTGAGTTTCTGAGACCACGGATCCAGAATTTCAGTACATCTATAAAATGTCTATTGTACCTCAGAGCAATATGCTACCCACAAATAACACATGCCCTAAATAATAAATAGCCACAGCGAATAATAAATGTCAGAGCAATAAATAAAAAATGGCAACATCTTTTTTTTTCCATGGGAGACACATGGGGATGAATACTCTAGTTCGTTGCAGACAGACCAGCCAAATTATTACTCGTTTTCACTGATGATCCCCAGAGCTCTCAAATTAATTTCCTGCCTACTCAAACAGCCAGCAAAGGAGAAGAAACTAATTTCAGATTGGATCCTTCCAGGAAAGCACTTCCACCTGAGTGAGTGGGCCAAACCCAGCAGTGAGGAGGGTACTCGAGGGTGAGCTCTGCAACACAGCAGTGATGCTGGCATTGCTTTCCTTGTGCTGCAATGCTGGAAAAGTATCATTTACCACACTATCTTCCACATCTCCCTTATCTACAGCTGTGAATGACAGGTCAATAGCATCACCCAGCAGCATAGCTGTTTACCAGCACATGGGAGCCTGCCTGTGCCACGGTGGGCATTAATTTAAGCACAGTCTAGACAGCTCGGGCAGCATAGATGTACTGGAGCTCTGAGACTGCTACGCTCCAAGCCTGTTACAGGCTCTTGCTTCCTAAGGACTGTATGAAAACCCCTGTACAAATATTTATTTTTTAAGGAAACAGCACACGGCCATTAGGGTCACAGGGAAACTTAACTTCGTATGATACTGAGCCCCAAACTCCAAACCATAAGGGTTGATCATCAGAAAAAACCTTGATTTTATAACAAAATTAATTCTTTAAATTAATTTCGAAAAGCAGTAATATTATTTCTACTATGTAATATTGAATGCTTGGTGAGGCTACCCTGCAAGGTAGAAGGCTGAGGAACTGCAAAGAGAATGGGTATTTTAGCATGAGGACAGATTCTGATGGCATTTACACACCTGCCACGCTGCGCAATAGCACCATTCATTTCAAGAGAGCTTCTTAGGATACAGCTACGCATGAAAGATATCAGAATCTGCCCTACCCATCCCATATGCCCCTCTCTGATTGTTGCAGAAATACACAAAAGTCCAAATACAGCCAGCTCTGCTGCAGAGCCTGAAATGAGCTTAATCATTTATTCTGTTCAGCAAAACAAACGGGCCTTCTGTGCTTTTTCACTAAACACTTGCAATAACGAAACCTGGAATGATTCCTCTGATGCTTCTATTCCATGGCCAGCCCTAGAGCCTCTTTAACATCTTTGCTTTATAGAACCATCTTTGGGGGGAAATCTCTGGCTCTGTTTCCCCAGCTTTCTCCAGCTCTGCTGCCTAGCAGGCATGACTCTGCTCTCCCACTGCAGCACTCAGTGGATTAAAGTGTGCCCAGAAACTCTCAGATGCCACAACGCCTCTATTAATCAACCAGCAGAAATGTGTACAGATCCAGTGCCTCTAGCTAAGAAGTCAGGTTTAGAGCATCTGAGAGCAATCAGATAGACATTGCAACTGAGCAAATGAATTAATGAGCCTATTACCCCATTGTAGCATCACAGCCATTGAATTAATACTGTATTTACACTTCACTCCCACACTCACTAAGCGGCTTGATAGGCTTCCTTCTGCCTCAAAAACAATTAAGCTGTATACTGATTTTTCCTTCACGGTGTAGTTAAAAGCAAGAGTCAATCCTTGATGTTGCAGGGTGAAGTGAAGGCTCTGTTGCTCTCCATTCAATATTAATTTTGAGTACTCAGCTGGGTTCTGTGGAAGAAAATAAACTTGGTTACATCTTCTTCAGATGAGAAAGGATCTGTCTTTTCCTACCAAGTGCAACACTATCCCCTCTTTAAGGGAGACTGTAATCCTGTTATCCTTTATTCCTAATTACAGGTGAATGTAAGGTGTATCCTTTACCGGGGAAATTTGTCTCCAAACATTCAATTTCTGTCTCATGTAACAGAGATGTTATGCTTCATTTGTAAAGCTATTCCCATGCACTTCTAAGGCGATGGAGCAGAACAAGCTTTTGCATCTGTGGGCTTTATTAGAAAATGCTGAAAAAAGCCCATCCTTTCTTCAGTGACATGCAAGTCAGGCCTTTCAGTCCCAAAAATACGCTTACCTGAAAAGACTCCACAGGCTGCTGAAATAGGTCCTTGTCTTGGATTGTCACTTGGACAGGGTTCTTTGCCAAATTCAGGACACGAATTAAACTTTCTTTTGGGACAAGTCGAGGCATATCGGTTTCCTAATTAAAGTAAAAGGCTTTAAGTGCCATCTGTATGCTTTATTAGCACTTTAATATCTCTTCATTTTTAGCCATAATAGTCTTCCTCTCTGTAATGACACTTTTCCATCCCTTCCTCGACTGAAGTTGCACTCAGAGAAAACTGAACATAAATCTTTTTTAGGGAGGTTTCCTCATAGCAGCTCAATGGCCAACCCATCATTCCTCCCAAAAATTGCTCTTCACACCTCTAAGTGTACAGACTACACACCTATTGAAGAGGTAGAACAATGTCACAGCTCTCATTATACAGCTCCCTAGTGCCTGGATTTAACCAACTGCCCCATCAGAATGAAAAAATTTGTGCTTAGCTTTCAAAATCAGTGACCAGAATAATTATTTCCCACTGCAGTCAGTGCAGGAAAAAAATCAGGCCAGAAGTTAAGTAGTTTTGAAAATCTCAGTCCAACTTCACGTCTGTAATCAGTGATTTTGCATTACTGGACACCTTGCTATCTATACAGCCGACTATATAGATATTATTCCTTGTTTTTTGAGAGAGGGAAGCTCATGCCTCCAGCACTGAGGTATCTCTTTCTGTCAGGAATCATTTCCTAGAGAGAGTACATCAATCAGTGTCAGCCTTGTACTACCTGCAGAGCTAATTTTTTTTTTTTTTTACATCTCTTTTATTCTCATTTTATTTTCAAGTAGCTGCCAGCAATACTGCAGAGCTATTCATTTTTCTTCTACCTTATCTGATAATTTGGGTATTGCAAGCAAGGCATTTTGAACCTAACTTGGTGGGGAGATACACTGCCACAGAAGACAGAGCAAGCTGATTTCCCTGTATCCATATGCTGCTCTGGACCAACAGGCCTGCTAATATTATCCAGCAAATTCCATTACTGTAGCATTTCACTTCTGCTACCCACAGTCAAGTGAAGGTGGACCATCTTATCCTATGCTTTGGTAGAGATTAAAATGGCCTTTAGGGTAAAATTTTCATGCACAGGCCGGGGGGGGACCTCTCACTCACCTCGCTTCTGCTCAAAGGAGTCACCCACAGCCAGAGCAAACTTTGGTGGCTGGCCAGAGATGCTGCTGGCAACAAGAGCATTTCTTTGCTCACATAAGAGATCAGAAAAAAGACCTGAACCCACAAAGTCTCATTTCAGTAGGAGGCTCATTAGGGGATTCACCTGAGGAACCAGCAGATGTTAATCCAGGGCTGTGAGCCAGCCACTCTAACAGAGCATTTAAAGTATACATAGAAGCTTTAAAAATTAATCCTAGAGTAACTTTTGTGAGACAAAGGTCAGCCAAAGTCTACACAATGCTGGTCATGAGCCAGAAACAAACAGTACAAATCTGCAGGAGCTAACATGGAATTTATAAGAGATTTTCTGCTATCCTGTCTGGGGATGCCTGGCAGTCCCTGATGCCTGTGAGTGCATTCATCTGCCTCTCCAGTGAAACAATTTGTCTTGTAAAAAAAAGCCATCCCCACCCTAAAGCAGGAAAGTAATTCAATTTAAAAAATTTTAAAACAATTAAATAAAAAAAACCAAAACCACCACACACACACAAAAGACCCCAAACAGAAAAGTACAGGCAAGCTACAGCAAGAAATAGGAGAGAGAACAGACTACCTTTTGGAAATTAATCACTAGCATTAACTAGATGTCTGTCAAGCACTTTGACGATGGAAATCTAGAATATAGACCAATACAGATGACCAGCACAGCAAAACTGCAAAGACTAGAAAGAAAGACATAGAGACAAAGAAAGGGAAAAGTAGACAAGGTAAGAATTATCATTAGCAACTGGATCAGTATGCTCAATTGTAAAGAAAACTACAACTTTTGATCAAGGAGCACAACGGCTTAAAGGACTGTCTAAAAGGCATCAGTAAAAACACCCCATGGAAAGAAAGTATTTCTGAGGAATGCCTTGTGCTTTACTTACATTTATTTTGACTTCTATAACAGCTGCAAGTCCAAACGCCAGCCCTGCAAGGATCATACCTGTTGCCATTTTCCTAATAGGTCTATGGAGCAAATGAAAGAGGTGCCATTAAGGACAAAAAGTAATTTAAACTATAGAATACCATTCCTCAGAGCCAAAGATGTGCCAAAACCATGTAATAAACTGTCCAACAGGTGGCACTCAGGATGACAGGCTGTTTAAATTGCAGATCTTTTAACTTAAAACTATTTTATTATTCTGTATGAGGCCAGCACTGAGGCCAATTAAAACTGATACTCTGTGAAAAGAAGTTTTCCTTTCAAGTTCCGTATTATCTTTTTCCCAGCTCTTCTAGCGGGAATAGCTCATGACATCATGTTAATCCATGATGTTGGAAGGAGCACTAGAAATGATGTATCTTCAAGTCCCTTTTGGGAAAGGCAAAAGATAAGTAACACGCTATTTAGCAGTGGGAATGAGGAACAGAAAAACGTGTAGTTTGTGTCATCAATGCTTCTGACCATCTGGGGCATCATTCTGGGTTATTTCTCATGCCAATACATTTACATTTCTAGAAAATAAAGAGCTTGCTTCTAAACTCAAGGCAAAGCTAGCGCAACTTTACCAGAGTTACGTGAGAAAATCTGACACAAAGCAGAATAAAACATGTCCAGAACAGCAGGTTCAGACTGAGTATTGAGCTGTGGAGATTTGAAACAAATGTGGTTCTAGATTCAGTGATCTCCACTCTTTGAAATGGTCTTTAGTCCTGGTATTCAGTCCTGGTTGGTGCTTGAGTTTGTGCTGCTGGGAGAACTACTCTGTGAGCTGGTCATCAGGCAGGAAGTTTTTTGCCAAGTCAGGGCACAGTCCAGGCCATGGACTCACAATGAGGTATCAGGGAGAAGCACAAACTCTGACGTGTATCCTGAAAAAGGGGCACCATTGCAGGGCTGGACAATGTTTTTGATATGTCTTTAGGTGCAAGTAATTCACCACGGAATTACTGGTGGGAAAGGACCAGCAGGGTGATGGGGAAGGCTTCTGAGGCACCTGCCACCCCCATTTTATGTGGTTTTGCCCGTCCAGCATTGTAGTTTGGATTAGGAACATGCTTTTTAAGTCAATCTCCCCACTCACCACCCTTTCCCACGCTATGGTTCACATGCAGAAGTGGTGCTGGAGCATGGAAACCTGGCTCCTTTCAGTTGAAGCTCCACTGGCAAAGGCACTCCATGAGCGCACGTAATATACTGCCACTGCTACAGGGCATCACTCCACAGAGGCAGAATACAGATACTCTGAAGTTAATTCCCACAAAATGCATAAAGTGGCCCTCATAAACAACCTGAGGTCTGCTCCTATTACACTGCACTTCTTGCTAACATAAACTAAGGATAAAATGCTTGGCTTACACGGAAATCCCCTTCTGCACTCACTGGTTCAGATCCTAGCCAGCATGGGACCATGAATCTGGTCCCACAGGGACTTTTCAGGGAGGCAATCATTTAGGCATGATATGGGAAACAAGGTGGAATACATGTCTATCAAATTCAAAGTGAGACTATTCATATCTGCTTTTGGAAAAGTCTGTACAAAGCAGAATCCGACATCATTGAGTTTTACCGTCTGGAATTTTCATGGTATGTGGAAGAGGGTGATGCTGCCTCTTGGGACTGAAGTATACTCAAGTATTGGGAAAGGTGAATGGCAATTTGTGTTTCTCTTCCTTAAAAACTGTTCTGCACACTTACTGCAAAAGAAAAAGCACAGATGCATCTGCACTGTCCCCAAGTACTTACGTGAAATTCAATTTGCACATGTTTATCAGGGGGTAGAGCCCAAGGTCAAAAACTGGGATGAAGACAAGTATAAGAAGCGGATTTAAGAACTGCAACACAAAAGAATGGGAGTTCAGTGACTAGAAAGCAACTTTCAGTAATTAAACCCATAAAGCACTGTCCTCCAGAAATAATTCCATTACAGAAGGGACATGGACAAACACTTAAAACCTCCTTTTAAAATATAATCATAGTTTGCACTTAACAGCTTCTGCTATTTAGTTTTCACAGGCACAAATCCATTTTGTTCATATCCTCCCCTCCAAGAGGTAAGCAAGCATCACTGGCCCAGTTTCCTTGGAGAGAGAACTGAAACACAATGTTTTAGAGTACAAACCCCACTGACAATAGAGACAGGTGACCTTTGGTGCTGTGGTGGAACCTTAAAACAAATCAGCAACAATGGAAACATCTTGGGACTCCAGCAAAATGCCAGAGGAACAGGCACTATTCTGTGAAACTGGCAATTTCTTGCACTTCAGCACAACCGAGTAATCCCCCAGGAACAAAATTTCTCCTGGAAGGGGCACAGCTTGTCTGCCAGCCAGCAGTGGCAGAGCAAGAAGACAGAGAGCGATGAAGAACAAGCAGAGAGAAATGTTGTTTCAGTTCCAAGGGAAGATTTCAGGGAACAGAACAGCTTTGAATTTCTCCAGGGCTGTTCACCATAAGAATTGTAATCAACTGTGACAACGTAGCACCACCTTGGAGCTTTCATGTTTTCATCTGCCCTGCAAAAAGGGAGGGACCAAACAGATTTCAAGAACAACGTTCATACCAGGCCAGGGGCCTGTTAAAAAGAGATACAGGTTGTATTCTCCACATGCCGGCACTAGTTCAAGAGCTATTATGGTGGTATGTTTCCCCACACCTCTGCAACATTCTGTAGGATTCAACTTCTGTATTAGGACATCCTCAGGGTCTTCTGAACCCCAAAGCTTGCAAAACAGCAAGTGAACAGTAAGGCAGAGGCCACACCACAGCAACCAGCAGGAGCACTGCTATTACTTTGAAAAGGAGAAGAGAATGGCCACTGGTCTCATAAGAAAAATAAAAATGAGAGAAAAAAAGAAAATACATTCTAAAGGTTATTTCCTACCCTGTAGTATCTTTTACCTGCATTTGGTCAGGCTGAAGGACATATATTCCCTGAAACAAAAAGATATTCCAAGTGATTCATAAACACTATAACATTTCAGTGCATATGGCAAATAAGTAATCGGTCCCATAGAGGCCTTTGCAGCCAAGGTGGTTTCCTCAAACGCTTTATGTTGGCTTTAGCAGCTGATATTGTGCTCTTGACACTTGTCATCTAAGGACACAGTGTTTAATAAGATCATTTCGCAGAAGGAAGCTGCACTCAATCCTTGATATTTGGCAGCTGTGACACAGCCCATGACAGGTACTGAGGCCCATCTTTCAGGCTGGCTGAGCCATGAACTAGGTGAGTGGAGAAGTCTGGGGGTGTTAGTGTCCAGGTTGGGAGGCGAGCTTAGAGCTTCTTCCCTCCCTGCTTCTATAATGTGAAAAGCCCCAATTCTATAAGCTCCAGGACCCTGTGAGCTCTGTTGGCATTTCTCCCAAATTCCCAAAAGGATAACAAAAGACCATCCTTGAACCAGTGGGCTGCACAAACAGCTCCTTCCTTCCCCCATCTGCACTTAACAGGCTTTGGACAACTGTGACTTCTTGGTTTGAGCCAAGAGTCCTCAAGGCTATTAAGGGGTGCCTCACACTTGCATCAGTATACCCAGCTCCCACAAACAGGCAGGGACAACAGGAATGAATGGATGGAGGAATCCCAGACTCCAAAAGGAACCATGGACCTGTCTGCAGGGAGGGTACTGGCATCTGTCTGAACTCCATGAAATGATCCTCATGTGAAATTAAGATGAACGGGGAGAGGGGAAGGCGGCAGGGGAGGGGGGCAGGTGGAAGGGTGCAGGAGGGAAGAAATTAGCAGGAAATAATATGTTTCCAAGAAAGTGCTGTGGGGGGTTGTCTCCTGTCTGCCAGACTTGTTCTGAGCTGAGTCTAGACTGGCTGCCTGTCTCTGCCCACAGCTGCCTCCTGGGAGAGAGGAAACTGCTGGTCACAGCAAACGGGTCAATTAAAAATACCAAGCAAATCCCCCCTCCTGCTACTTTGTGCACACTATAGAAATGTGCCATTAGGAAATGAGCCTGCAAATATTTCATCTGACACTAAATCATTCCCTGTTTGACTCCAGACTTCCTAGCTGAGCCCTTGTCTGCAGAACAGAAAGTCACAGAGTATTACACACGTGAACTCCAACAAGCCTAAGGGTGGGATCACTCCAATGTTGCAAGTAATTCTCACCTTCTTGAGGTGGGGCAGCTCATGAGGGGAGAGCAGAGGAGACTGAAACAAAAGCCAAGGAGCTGTCCAAGTCGGTGTGACAGGAAAAAAAAAGCCCTGAATCCATCTTTCTCCACCTGGGAGAGTTCAGTAGTGACCCCTGGTGATACTCAGCTCTCCTGCTAATGGATCACTAAGTGCATGTGAGCAAAACACCAGGAAACAAATGTTTTAGATATACTTCACATAGACTGCATGGACTTTGTTCTGTCTTTCTGAGGTGGATAAATATTACCCAAGGTGTAGTCTTTTTCATGCCTCATTTGAACTAATTAAGCCTAATGAGTATCACATGTTGAGAGCCCAATTTTTAACAGGAGTGACACAGAAGGTCTCGAATTTGTGGCTTTAAGTCAATTTTAAACTGGAAAATCGACATTTACAATCCTAGATTTTGATGTGAGCATCTGCAGGCAAGATCTAGATGGCCTGTTAAAACATGTATGTCATAAAACCAGCCCTGTGTGGAGACAGCTTTGGGCAAATAGCTGATCTACATTTATCTGCTACTGCAGCCTACACCATTGCCATTCACACCTTTGAAGAACTCTATGGAAACTAGCTAATTAATCCTTATCACATCTTTACCCTATACACAAGATTCCTGCTGGTTTTGAGAGGCTTCATGAATGCATCACCAAGTAATCCAGTGCAGAAATGTACAACTACAACAGCTCGTCACACCTTAAAAGGGCTGAGTGACTTCTCAGCCTTCCGTGGGGGCAGCAGGCTGAAAATCCTACCTGCTTTGGGTCACAGAGCCACAGGTTGCCAGAAGGTCAGCACCCCTGACCTTGCAGGCTGCTGATGGCTCCCCAGCCCTCACTTCTAGCTGAGATGAGCTGTGATGAACTAAACATGGCTGCATGAACAGAGCCTCTGGCTTCTAATCACCAAAAGGGAAACTCACCCAGATTCACCAAGCAGATGCTCTTAGTACTGCAAGACTCCGGTTAATAAGCAAGAGCAGGGATGTTACTACTAGTCTTACCAGCCCTGGTGACATTAAGTACTTACAAAATCAGCATTCATTTTTGTGGCTTGCAAAGTCCACCTGGATCCCTAAGGAGAAAACAGACAGCTGTGAAGCCTTCAGGATGTTCTATGGGGCTAGAAAACATGGGGATAGACAAGTGGACAGTACTGGAGGTCTTATTTCCCATCTATTCCTTCCCTTCCCTGTAAAACCTGTCAGTAGGCAGGGCACATTCTCCCCTCTGATTCTGCTGTGCCAGACACTGGGCAGGACTGGGAAGGGTTGGCCAGCAGTGCTGGTGGAAGGCCCCGGACACTTGGTAGGAGTGGGGCCCACCGTGTCCCCAGGATGCTTTGGTGTGACCCCAGAAGGACAGAGGTGCAAACCGAGGCTGTCAGGCAGAGCTGTACACACTGTACCGTACCTGCTGATCAAACAGGGCCCAGAACATTGGCAGCGGTATGAAGAGGAAGAGAACACGAGTCACCATTTTAACCTCCCCAATCAGCTGTTTCTAAAAAAAGAACAGGCAAAAAGGTAAAGTAGGGAGGTAAAGCCAACAGGTGATTCAAACCACAAAGCATAACTCCTATTTCTTTCTGCATGGCAGTTCTTCATTGTGTTTACTTGAGATATGGGGTATGTTTGCATTTCTACATTTCAGAGCAGCACCTAAACTGTCCATTAAGGGTCAGGAGGGTACAGATGTGGGAAGGGACAGGAAAATGCATGCAACGAACGGTGTGGCCAGGCCAGTCTTACTGTCTCCCCTGTCTATCTGCCCATCTCCCCTTTCCCACGCCAAACCTACCAGGTAGAGCATCACTTACCGAGTATTTTTCTGATGCCCAGTCCAGCCAGTGATCTCTCTTTGGAATCTCACGGGAGCGGTTTCTCAGTCGGTTTTTAATAGCAAACTAGGGAGGAAAACAGGTTGGTAACTCATTCATGCCATACCTGCCCTTGTCACATTCCCAACTCAAGGCTACCTTCCCTATCCCCAAATGTAAGTAGTGCCAGAAGACTGAGGGGGGGTGGGTTGCTGGATACCTCTAAAATCTCAAATTGGACGCTTTATGATGAATTGTCTGCAGGGAAATTTCTATGATACTGGTTGATTAAAGGTGTGATGTGGGAATGAATCATAGGATCATTGAATCTTAGAATATCCTGAGTTGGAAGGGATCCACAAGGGTCATTGAAGTCCAGCTCCTGGCCTGTTTATGCTGTGTGCTCCAGTCACTGAACACACTGAGCCACCCTGGCAAATAAAGTGGAAGACCTCACTTAGAAATCCTGTCTTTAAGATCTTGCCTGTTTCCCCAAGGTATATTTGGCACTAGGATTGACCTAGATAAAAAGAAAACATCTGCTGTTAGCAACAGCTTCCTGAAATAGAAACATCATTATCCACCTAATAAGAGAGTATTTTTTCACATACTGTATTCAGCTCACACACCATGAAAAAGAATTTATAAGGCTCTAATGCAACTTCAGCAAGTGTCTCTTGCATTTACATGAACATGCTGAATGTCCATAATATGAATGTGTGCTATTACTGTCTGCTGAACTGATAAAGTTCAGAAAAATTATTCAACTGAAAAAAATTGAGTAATATATCTGATACTCTGTGAGTTTCTGAATTTTCCTTTCAGTTCAGTTTCCACCAGCATCTGCCACTATTGGTTCCACTGACATCAACTGAACAGTCCATGGAGCTATAGGAAAACAACTGAAATTCTGAAAAATAAACTAGGACCTAAATGTGTTTCTTATTCCTTACAGCTCATCAGCAAGACATCCAGCAGCAGCATAGAGAAGAACTCCAAAAGTCACCTCCCCTTTCCTTTAGTGACACCTTTTTGTCCTGCAACCTCAGAGTCACACATGAAAAAGAGAATTGCACACACTTACACTGATGCATTTGCACACTTCCAGCAAGACGTTTCCTTGTGGTGGTGTTTTTCTGTACAGTCCACTTCCAGCAATGAACACAACTGAAAAAATATTATAATCCAAATGGGAATTCACATGGCTGAAGCTCAGTCCTGCACTGGCTTCTGGGAAGGATCCCCCACCCCTGGATTCAACAGAAATGCTCTGTCCTCGGGGCTCACAGGATTGCACTTTAAATAAATATACAGGAGTACTTTAATGCCTACAGGTGGAAGAAAATGCAACATCCTACAAGAGGCAGTGTGATCCCTAGAAAGTCACCCCTGTCTTATTATCTGCTCTGGCACAACAGACACCTCCACATCTGATTCATGCTGGGAACCAAAACTTTGAAAATTCACTCTATGCTTTTTGTAGACTAAACTTAAAATAAAATTGACATTGAATTGCTGCACCTGATGTTGGAAATCAACTCTCACCCAGTGGAAACATGTAAGGATTAATCCAGATACCACACAGGCTCTGTGCACTTGCATCTCACACACATTTCAATGGAACCTGCCACAAAGATCCCTGCCTCACAGATGTTAAATTACCTCCATTTATGGTTTCCACAAAGGGATATACAATTTAGGATACTGTTTTGTCTTGGTTTTCTCCCTCAAAGCACAAAGAGTATCAGAATGAGACTTTAAAATCCTGTCAGAGATGGAGTTATCTGATTGTGTGTCACTTATCCTGCTCTATGAGAGCCTTCGAACACACCAGAATTCCAAAGAGATTAGGAGGGAGAAGGACCTTAAAACTGAGCATGAAATCCATATAATAAACCAACCTGAACTTTTTAAACTAACTCAATTGTCTGGGTCAGTCCACAGACAGTGGAGAATAACAGGTACATCTGTCCTAACACAGGAAGCCTGGGACAGTGCAGGAAACTCACCTTTGCTCTTTGCTGACTATGAAGACCTTTAGCATCCAGGTTTGACTTGCAGAACTGTGAGACACCTCTGAAGTCAGTTTGGATGAGTTGCACTTTGCATTTGTGCAAAGTCACCCAGAGTGGGTAGCTACAATATCTGATTTTTAGCATCTCCCTATGAAGGTGTCAGTGCCTCTAAAAAGGTGACGCATAAGGTTTGCTGAAATACCTCCTGGCAATGTCATTGACTCCTTTGGGGGCTGAGGTTCCTGCATTAGGTTTGGCACTTGGAATAAAATTGTATCAATCTACTCCATCCTTCAGAAACTGTTGCAGCCCAGAAAATCTCACTCTAAATCTGCCTCTAAATCTGTCCTTGCTTTCCATCAACACAGAGAGTGGGTCAGTCAGGGCCTAAAGGGTATTTTCTCCAGCTCTGCATGCTGCTCACATAATCAAATATATCACTTCCCAGAGCATTTCAGCATGTTACAAAAGAACAGAGAGCTACTTTGCCAGGCAGGACGTGGAATCTGGCAGCAGGACACTAGCTAAAAACACATTTCCACCGATGCCCTCACTGAAACTGCAATATTTACACGTTCGTTTTCCCCTGGGCAACTACTGCTCTGCTAGAAACATTCATCACAGCGTGGTGCACAGAGGAGCGAGCCTGTGTGGCCCTTAACTGATAGGAACAGACCACAGGGGAAAATAGAACCTTCTCAGGCCCGTGACCACGCACTTTTTTGAAAATAATTGCTGCAATGTTAGCTGTGGCCAGATGACATTTCTTCAGTTTCCTGATTCTTCTCCCTGATGGAAATTTGAGTGGAGACAGCAACATTCACATTCTCTGGGGGACAAACTTCTCAAATCCCAGATGCTGCTGTGAAATCACACAACTGCTTGGTCTCTCAGCGAAGGTAACAAGCTGAATGAGAAGTCACCCCATGCTGTGTCAAAACCTCACAAATGAAGTGTAATAAGGGGACTGCTCTTCTCAGCAGCTTGCAGCTGTGAAACTAAAGCTAATGTGTCCTCTATGCTGGCTACCAAGGAGGAACAGTAAAAATGGGGAGATTGCTGAATGTTTTATAAAGGTTGAAGAAGAAATCTTGACAAGTACATTAATGGGGCTAAGATGCAAGCATTAATGGGGTTAAGAAGCAAGGGGATTGTGGCTGTCTCCTGACACTTGGATAATAAGGATTTTTTATTGCAACATAATAATAAGTTGTCACTGGAATTGTGGGAATTACTTCAGCCAAGCAAAGTAAGACAGCTCAGAACAAAGTAACATCTCATTTAGCTCCTTCTGCAGCACATAGATTCAGCAGAAGAAGTCTGAGCCATTAAAGACGGCCCTGAGCTGCAAGAAGCCCATGGAAAGGTTAGAAGTGGCATGTTAAGCTTGTTTTCTATAAACTGGGGGTCTCTGAGGACTGCTCAGGTTGCAGTTCAAAGGCCATGCCTGCTCATGGGCAAAGCTGCAAGCCATCAGGAGAATCAGTTTGGTGCCTCCCTTCACATTAGAGTAAAGCAATTATACTGTGAAACACCCATCAGACCACGCCCTTAACAGTATCACAATAAAAGATTGCAGTAAAACCATGGTCTGCCCACCATTGATGAACTACTGGTATTTATTGCTGTTCTGAACTGGGGAATTGTTGGGTGACCTTGAACTCTTTCATTTCCCATCACAGTATCCATCCAGAATTAGTGAATTTGTGCATTTTCTCATCTATCCACGGACTCAAAAATGGTGACTCCTATTACAAGCATCACTATTTCCACTCACCAAGCGCCAACACCATCAGTGCTGCTGGGACACCAAAAGCCAGTGCATAGCAATCCTCTCCAAAACATTTCACATCCCCTGAAAAAGAAGTCAGGAATAAAATCATCTCATTACAGCTAGACTTATGTTACTAGGACTTTTGATTTGCTTCCTTAAATCAGTCACTTCCCCTGGTTTTAAATCTTCTTTGCTGGTGCTTGACACTGTGAATTGAATCTCCTTGAAACAGCTGTCCTCCCTTGATGAAGACAATTTGGAAGCAGGGTTAGTGTCTGCCAGCAAAAGCAGCTGATAACAGGATATTGATGCAAATGGTAGAAGGGAAGGGGCAGACAAATAGGTATAAAGAAGTCCTAGGAACTGTAATGGGGAAAAAAAACTACAGCATTTAAAATAACCTGAAGCCATTCTGTATTTGACTAGATCTAAATAACCAGTACTGTGTTTCCACATTCTTTGTACCAGCTGCATCAATCTTGAGTGAAAAACCTGAATCTGATTTCATAGCGACCTACAGTGGACAAAGTGGAAGCCAATGACTGCACTGTTTAAGTGGGAGACCAGGATAAGCCTCAGAACTCCAGTTCCCTTTCTCACTACCACCAATCTCACTAGGGGCAGCCTGCTCCAAATGTCAGGTCTTGGAGCAACCCGTTAGGAAGCCGGGTGTGTTACAGCACGGGGTGGATCAGTCTGAGCTGGGGGTCACTGATACCCTGCGCCTCTTGGACCAGGTCAGTTCTTGTAGTGTGCTCCAGCTGCAAAGAGCAAGCCAGCAGTGGGGTCTGTGTTTGAATGCCAGGGGCTAGATACTACTGCATCCTTACATGGGGTAATGACAAAATGGCTAAAGTAAGCCAACAGAGTGAACACAAGGCCAATCCATGAAGCCCTCAGATGCTCCTGTTTGTTGTAGCTGGGCAATCACAGACAGATGCACAGCTGTGGGCATGGATAGCATTTATTTACTTATTTTCAGCAAATCAGCTGAAATCCAACAAAGCTGAAAGCAACATTATGGGCACACTGAACTTTTAACATGCTAAATGAGTTGGACTTCTCTACCTAAAAGCATATATTTCATATTTGTACCATGTATCTACAAACTGCATTTCACGCCCTTCCAAGAAAAGATTTCACACTTAGCAAAAATGTTACTCCCCATCCTCTCACTGCAACTCCATGTTGCAACTAGTTTATATTGGTGAATGTTTTGATATTTGAAGGGACTTGATTTTCATCTGCCCATTAAACAAAAGCCCTTCCCAACTGAATGCTGACCTGGAGACACCAGAGGAAGAAGGAAAAAGAGATACAGCATTTGTCTTTGTCCCTACACATGGTGTAAACATGAGACAAGAGCCTGTTAAAATGACACACCAAACAAACAGAGCTTTCTGGAAGCCATGGAATGCAATGAAAAAAATGGCAACTAAATGTGAAGACTACCTTGTCCCTGTCCCCATCACCTATGGCCTGCCGCTCTGCCTCTGTGCCTGTATTTAGAGTGTGCCAAACCCTTTGGCTTCGAAGCGTTGCCATACAATGAAGTAAGTGCAGCAAGGCTCAGGGACTAAAAAGGGTTTTGCAAGCAGGCTAGAATATAAAGTAGGTCTTAAATGGGGCATAGGCCTGTGCTTTGTCTTCAAGACTAGTTGCTCAGGGCAGCAATCTTGCAAGCCGACCCACGCAGACAAGCCTGAGTGCCAGGACAGAGCCCTCCAGAAGTCAGCAGCACCCCGTGGGAGGGAGAAGGTAGGACTTTGAAATCAGCCCTGCTAAGTTTTTCAGGCCTGACACTGCACAGGACAGCAGAGATTATTTCTCATCCATAGTTTACCTGAAGGCAAGTCCTTCACTGGCAATGGGGATCACATGACCATATTGGTCCTTCCACCTTTCATATTTTAAATCTGCAGTTCAGGCTGGCTTTGAAATACAACCAGTAATATAATTTCTGTGACTTGTCTGCCTAAATCTGTTATGCTGCTGCAGTAGGATTAACAAGGTGTAAATGCAATACACTGACCACTCCACAGATAATATCATTTCTGCCATTCTGTTGTCCTAAGTGTCTAACTATGTACAGCAGAGTAGTTAGAGGGCAGCTAATTTATTGTTTTATTCTAAATCCACACTGACCTCTTAATACAGGAGTTACAAACGTGGAGATCAAACTTCCAGCATTAATGGATAAATAGAAGATGGAAAAAAACTTGCTTCTCTCCGAGGTCTAAAACAAGAGAAGACAGTATCAATGTCATGGCTAACGCACAGCATTGGGCTTGCAAATTGAACACTATCAATTCTCTTGTTAGGAAGGCTGGGTAAATATTGACACACAAAGTGCATAAAATGTTAAGCAAACAAGCTTGTGTTCAGGTGGTGGTAAATGCTCACACAAATCAGCTCACGTTACTTGAGAAGTGCTTTGGGGCTTTTTGGCATTTCAGAGGAAAAGCCACTGCTTTGAGAGTGCTGTGAGATTGGAAGAAGGGGAGAGCATTTACTTATTCAGAACAAGTAGCATGATTCAGATCCTTTGTCACCTAATTCAATCCAATTTGGCATGGTTTGACAAGCTCATAATTTCTTCCCTTGTCTGAGCTCTTTTTTTTTCCCCCTCCTCTCCTGTGTAGAAATAGAAAAAGAAACCAGTGTATTTTAAGGAATTGGTAATCACAGCATAGATTAAAGAGTGCCAGCAATTGAAAAGTATCCATCAAAGAGGAGACCACCAAGGTGAGGCCAGTCGACCTCTAACTAATAGGGTAAATTAAATCTAGGGGAGCAAATTCAAGAGCCTGACGGAGGGATGAACTCTAAGTGAAAGAGTTCTGAATTTAAGTTGTATAGAGTCAAAGGATGCCTGTTGATCTTCTTTCTTCCTGCATAATTCATAATTTGGAAGGAATCAAGAATATGATGCAGAGGTTGGTCCTTTTTGCAGCAGTAATGTGTGCACGCAGTCTGTCTTTGCTTGTGGGAGGGACACACATGCACAGTCACACGTGTGCTGTATTACAGTGTTAACCTCCTCCCTGTGCCTGGGTGGGCCAGCAGAGACGACAAACAAAAGCAAGCTACCTCATCTACCCCTTACTCACCTGTATCACCAGCTCTGGGACACCTGAGTTGATAAAGGTAGTGGGGAAAATTGCTTCAGACATGGCATGGTGCCTGGCAGAGAGCTTCTGAGGGCACCTTGATCTCTATGACCTGAGCATCATTTGAATGCAAAGCTTTAACTTAGCTGAGTGCTAGGAAACTCCTCAGGGACTGTTGTTCTGTCTCCTTTCCTTCTAATGTGTCCTGCTTCCGTCTGCTCCCTGAGACAACAATATTCACAAGGATAGAAAACTGGAGAAAACGTGAAGAATTGCAAGCAGCTAAAAGAGGACAGCTTTAAAGTAATGAATCCTGAGATCCAAAAACGTAACAGAACTTCCCATAACTGATGGTGCAGCCAACAGGAAATATTGCTACTTCATATGGCAAGAAGCTTCTTATCACAGGGGATTACTGCAGGGAAGAGGGGGAGGTGGGAGAGCATGGGAGGGCTTCTCTTTATGTCCCCTTGTAAACTGAGTGGTGAGAAGGTGAGGGTGAGAGCCCCAGCACCTCCCACTGCCACCCACCAAGGACTCAGGGGGTCTGCTTACTTGGATTAAGGGCTTTCTGCCTTGACCCAGCACAGTTATGAAGACCCCATCAACTTGAGCTTTTGGCTTTTCCACAATTTTATTTCCTAGAGCGTTCAAGGCTAACCCACACATTCCTCATAAATTATTTATCCTGGACTAAAGGATTTGAAAGCCTTATAAAAATCACCTCCATGGCATGTTCTCATGGTTAATAGAAAACAGCAGTGGGTCTTACTATCTGTTATATTTCATTCCTTGCTGGTGGTTTTGATAACTTAGAACTTTCTACTGCTTAACTAGTAAAATTATATTTTCTTTTTCATTCTACCTTTGTGACTAGTTACTTGTTATCATAAAATAAACTACAGGAATAAGCAGCCTCAGCAGTCTTCCCCATTCCTGGACAGCCCTCCCATGGCTTGTCGAGGGTGGTGCAGTAGAGCTCTCACAGTCCTGCCCTCTTCTAGCCAAATTCTCATGGCATGTCTCTAACCCTTCATATCTGAGCAACTCAGAATTTCTGAGAGCTGTGATAAACTCAAGCATGCAGCTCTTGACATGATAAAGTCCAGAATACCAATTACCAAAAAGAATGGGGTGGTAAGAGAAGAGGATAGTGATGCATAAAGATTTTGGAGCATCTTATTTCACACATTTTCAGATTTTAGTGATGGAAAGAATATGGTCAGAGAAAAGCTGAAATAACTACAAAAACAATGACCCAGCAGCTTGCAAATTATACTGATTGGAATAAAGAATTTCCTCCCTATTGTCTTAATCTTTAGAGCAGACATACTTTAACAACATGATTTGGATTAGCTAATTTGAGAAAAGGTACTGTACATGATAATCCTGATCTCCTTGGCAACCAGAAAATAAAGAAACAAAGTGAAAGCTGTTTAGCACCTTAAACACCATCCTGCACTGTTTGAAAGCGGCTTTGGTCCCTAATTAACATGTGCAGCAGCTTCACATTCATATAACATATCACAAATATAATTTTGTTCAGGCATTTTTAACCTGGATTCCTAATTCCATAGACAAAGGCATTTGGAAATCTCTCGCGCAGATAAATCTATTTTCCCTATCTGACCTCCTGCCAAATCAGTCCCCATCACTGTCTGCAGTAGTACTGTTCTCAAAGTGGCAGATCCAAGACTATTATGCTCTTGAAGTACTTAAAAGAGGATCAGATTGATGTTATGGGCAAAACATAAACTTGTCTCTAGGAATAGCAGGGGCGATTTAGTTATTTACACTACCTCATCCCTAGTTTTCAGATGAAACAACTAAGCCTGTGTACTTAAGGGCTCAGCTGAAGTTTATTGGTGTTCTGAAAATTAAGGGGGAATCAAATGCTTCATTTCATAGGGAATTTTCAAAACTTATTTCATCCTACCTGGAGTGGAAGAAAATAAAACTTAAGTCCCCTCAAACACCACTCCAGAGGGAAGAAGTATTTTGGTTGGCCCCAAACCTTTCATTCCTTACAAAATCAAAACTTCTCATTCCAATTCTGATGACTTAAACTTCCTATCACATAGCATAAAACATTTGTTTCTTGTGAAAGGCCAAGTAATTTCAAAATGGTAAAATAGAAATCTTTCCATTTTGAAAAGAATGAATAGAGCAGAACACATTGTTCTTATCAGAATGCTTTTTACTGTTTTCTTTCTCTAAATTAGTTTTTCTTGAAGGTAATACACAGGTGAATGTTTGAACCTTTGTATTTGATACATTTGTTGGAGGGATGTAGTCTGAATGCTGGAGAATGGGTACAGGCCCAGACACAACCACAGGCCGTTCAGGTTTTCTCTCTGTAACTCAGCCGTAGTTGTAAATTTGGGATAATAATATGTATGTGCCTGAGAGGGGTGCTGACATTCATTAGCTGAAGTCTATAAAACACTCTGAAGATAAGTGTTACATATTATCATACTGTAATTAGGTGGTAATTGAAAGATGCTGGATAAACACTACTAATCATTAATATTCATAGAAGTAGCACTTGTGTAAATGCTGCTCTTGGACCTCTCAGAATTCTTTTGGGACAACTATTGGTGCAGCAAGACAGGATGCCCATGCACTGGGATGCATGCAGTTATCCCAGAGCATGTGTGCTGTGCTGCCAGCCTGCTTTTGGTCAGAGTCATGCAACTGGGGAGGCTGGCAACCACCAGAGCATTGCTCATCCCCCTTCTGCAGTATCCCTTAAAGCACCAGATCCAACGGACAGCACAGTGTGGACATGCCTGCAGGAGAGTCTGCTTTGGACAAGTGACCATGTCCACATTTTGCTACTCCTTAGTAATCATAAGCTTCATCACTTCAGCATCACTCAGTTGTGCAGAAAGCACAACTCTTCTCAAAAATTTAAATTTAGTCTATATTAGTTCATTACGTGTTGACTACATACTGAGGCATTGCAAAAAGCAAGGAGAAAACTGCCCTATTGGGCTCCTTGTCCAAGGCCAAGGGGCCAAATCTTATCCAACTTTACCAGTGCTTTTCCTGACACACTATTAGTCTGACATCCTTCTTTAATGCCTCCATTGATGAGAATTTCCATCTCCCAAAGGCCCTAGTATTTTCCAGTATTTCTCTAGATCTATTTCTGGAAAATTTTCTCATACTGTCAGTCCTAAATAATCCTCCGTGAGTTTAAGCCTACTCATCACAGACCTCAACACTCATTTTCTTTTTTGTAGCAATGGCCTTCATATTTGAGGATTTATGCCATGCACAGAACTTGCTGATTTGAATACTTGTCATTAAGAAAATGGAAACTTTTATTTGTGTGTTAGGTCAACATAAATCTGTTTAAGTTGAAGTCAATTTAAAAATTTAGCATTTTGCCTGAGGATTAGCACTTCCTGACCTGCTTTGCTTCTTTAAGCACTACCTTATCCCTGGTTGAGCCCCTGTGCTGAATAATGGGAGTTTGAGATTAGTGCAGATGAGGGGCTAAGCACTCATGACAGAGAATGAGGACACAAAGCACCTGGACTACACTTCACAGGATACACAGCACAAACAGAGCTAAACAGAAACATTTCCTTAACTCCTCTGAACTTTCCATTCTGGAATATCCAGAAAACATTCTGGCACTACTTTCAAAAGACTGGAATTTCCTACAGTTCTTTCTGAACAACATCCGAGACACAGACTGTGACTGATTTGAGGAAAAAAATCCCACAGAAGCATAGGCCAGTGATACAATCTTTTCTTTAATTTGCTGTATTCCGTTGCAGTGCATTATAATCACCCCTGTTAAGCTGGTTCATGATATATACAGTTCTGTGATAAGCAAGACAGGATTTTTCAACTACTCTGATGTCCAATTAACATTTAGATGATTTGATGCAATTATCACCTATCCTTCCCAGTACCAATCCTGTTCTGCTGTCATTTTGCCTTCCTGAAGCCTCTAGATTCTCTCAAGTCTTATGCAAACCATCCTACCTCACATGTTACTATGTCTTTTCCAGCAAACTGGCCCTTATTCTAGCACAACAGGATTTTGATCATATAAACATCCTCATGAAGTAAGCAGACACTGCAGATTTTAGGAAAGAAAAGAAGTCTTACATGTTCCTCTTCAAACTGGTCCCCACCAAATGCAGAGACACAGGGCTTGATACCTCCCGTTCCAAGGGCGATCAAAAACAGACCAACCATAGACAGGACCCTTCGTGCAAGAACAAAAATATCACTATTGCAAAACCTTTCCAGAACTTATGAGAGCATTTTACTGTCACCCAACCATGATTCCTCTGATAATGTTGTCTTTTGCACACAGGTAATGATGATGACCCAGCTAAACAAACAAATTAAATATCCTAATAATTTGAGAAACAAATTAATTATCCTAATTTTTGCATTCTGTACCAGTCAGCCAAACTGGGTTTGTCAGTCTCTTGTTGTTCTGAGGTCCAGTGGACATACAGGAGATCAGAGATCTGTGGAATTATTTTTCACTCATATGACAACAAAAGATTTCAGAGATCGATTGAGAAAAAGAAAAAAAAAGAAAAAGGGGAGTACTTTTTGCAGCCTTCTAGCCTGGGGAAGAGCAGACAAACTGTTTGAATTAGGCTCATTCTTGTGGGCTTCCTACTACCCAGTGGCTTTCAAAATACCATTGCTGGCCTGATAGATGATGTCTCTAGGGAACAAGAGTATCAGGACTGGCCAGGTCTGGGACAAAAGAAAACTGTTCTGTAAACAACACGTGCTCCTGCCTGTATGTGCATATTTTTTGAGCCATGACCATACAGACAAAACCAGCTTGGCGGTTTCAGAGACACTACTCTGACCAGCCTATCAGTTCAGAATCTAGAGGGCTGTATGCTGTGGAAGAGACAGACCCTTCCCCTGTCATCAGAAAATGTATTTCAATTTTGTGTTCCCATGCACATGGGGGAACCTTGCTGAGCTGGGCAGCTGTGCTAATGAAATGAGGGAAGAAGGACCCTGGTGCAGGCAGTTGGATGGAGGAGACCAAACCAGTAGCATGGTACAGCAGAGAGGGGTGATCCCCAGTGCCCATGTCAAAGGGGTTAGAGTCTGTGTGGTGATTTCCAACTCCATCTGGCATGGTCACACACTAAATCCAACCTTCTGCTCTTACTCAGACATCCCTAACCCTTCCCTGATGAAAGTAATCCATGAACAGCCCCTAAAATGCTGGCATGATGGAGGTGAAACAAATTACAGACTTGGGTAAACCAACTACCATCACAACTTGATACAGCACTGTGGCTTCAAGGGCTACTTACACATGAACTGCCTGGTTGCCCAGGGATGGAATGGCACCGACTGACTTTATCAGATGGCCAACAACATACACAATGGAGAGGTAGATGATCGTCCTGTGAGGAAAGCAAACAGCAGTGACTGAAGGTGCCGGGTGATGCACAATCCAAAACCAGAGTGTGCCCATCCTCGCTGATATGGCAGCTCTACTTGGCAGACACACAAGGAACTGGTTTGTTCTACCACTGGTACAGCGGGCAGCTATAATTCCTTTGTGTCAACACTGAGTGCACTAGAAGGAATAGATATGCAAATGGGCTCAGATTAAGGAGGGATAGCCTCTGCTTTATTTGGAGACGTTTCTGAGCAGAATAAACGAAAAATGTTCCAGTCTTGTCATGCATGGAAGACTGCAAAGACAAGAGCACTGCTCATGCCCAACTCAGTTTCCAGATTACTAATAACTGGCATTTTGTAGGATATGCATAATCCCTTGACTGGAAGGGATCTCTAGAGACTGTTGCCCACCTAACCAACAAACTTGAATTAGGAGTGTGGTTTCTTCATTGTAAGTCTGTTGTGAGTCCCAAATACCTCTAAAAGACTGAGTTCATCTATCTGCCTCCCATGTGCTGGTGAGGGAGAAGAAGAAATCTGAGTAGGATGATCAGACTCTTGAGTGTATTCTATTCCTTCATCACCTTCAGGATTAAGAGAAATCTATGCATTCATGTGCTGAAGACACATGCAGAGGAAATCAAAGAATTTGTTAGGACCTAGAAGGAAACACTAGAAGAAGTCCTTAGAGACACTAGAAGAAGTCCTATGAGCTTTGAGCATGAAAGTGGTCTCTGATGCATTCAAACCTTGGCTGCAACAGCTAATTTAGAGCTACATCAGATCATTCCTAAAAAACAATGTAATCTGTTATCTGTCCTTGGTATTGGCTGAGGTCCAGCTACTACAGCAAAAGCCACCTCCCATTAAATTACAGGGATTACTCCAAGTCTCTTGCCTAACACATCAGAGTCTGTATAAGGACTTACCTTCTCACAACATCCTGCTGCAAGATAGACATCCTCAAATACCAATGAACATTGCTAGGTGACCTTAAATAATGAAGTTAATAAACCTCACTGTTATTTTTTCATTCAAATGGACAAGAAAATTACTAAAACTGAGCACAGAGAAAACAGGACACTGATAGCTCCTTAAGAACTTTCTTCTGGAAAGGCATATGGCAGCTATTTATTTCCTGTTGAGACTCTTCTGCCAGATAGGCTTAGTCCTAGAGAGAAGGGTTCAGCTGCACTTCATCACCCTGACAGCCAAGACTCCTCAGACAATGAAAAAACAGTGCCAAGCAAAGAAAGTCTTATATCCAGCTGCTCATCACCACTCTGGGGCAGATGTTGGCTCCGCAACTTATCATCAGGAGGGAAGACTGCCTCAGGACTCTTACTCAGGAAGAGTTTACATGGTTATGTGCTGATGGAGATGATTTGAGAGAACCCAGGTTTCTTGGGCATAAAAGTGGGTGTGCTGACACATAACCTACGCTGTGAGAAGTGTAAGTACATTATAGTTAGTGACATTTCATCTGAATCTGTGAGATCTACATGACATTGCTTCCTCACTATCTTTGAGTCCTTCTCAGAAGCAGACCTTGGCAAACTGAGGGTTAATTGCCCTACACCTCAGCTTCCTGAAGACAGGTAGGGAAGGACAGTGGAGGAAAAGTGTGCCTTGACATTTAATTCGTTCCAGCTTTGTTGCCTATTGGCCCTTGGGTGTTAGAGGAGCACAGAACAGCATGAGCAAACAGATCAGCTCTGTTAACAGAGAGGAGCTGACCTTCACAAGTGTGTCTTTGCTGCACTCTGAGCTAGCTCAAAACTGGGAGCACACACAGCACTGCCCTGGCAGAGGCTGCATGGCGTCAATGCACGCCGACTGAATTAGAGAGATGTCTTCACTTACTTGTATTTCCCCAGCCATGAGTCTGCCATGATGGCTCCAATGACAGGTGTGAAGTAACACAACGCGGAAAAGGCATGGTACACAGCGGTGGAGAGATTCTCATCCCAGTGGAAGAAGCTTAAAAAATACAGTGTCAGGACAGCTAAAAGAAAACAAAAAAATCATATCAGATAATTAATGTGTATCTCTGCAGGTAAGCAGGATCATGGCGGCAGGAAAACTACTGATTCACCTAGGAGCTGAGCACTGCTGTGGAAAGATTTGTGCTTCCAGACTCATTCCTCATAATCTCTGACACAGGAGAAGTTAAAATGAGATATATGAGTATCCGACATTCTTTGCTCATAAACATTTATGTTTAGCTGAGAAATGTATTTTCTAGCTTATCTTACCCTAACCTGTAGTTCTGTTTACGCACATTTTCTATTTGCAGATTAGGTGCCTGTAAGATTCAATTCCCAAACACATTGATTGCACATCAACTATGAAAGACATCACACAGTAGAAAACCAGGTTTGATACAGAGAATTATATAATAATTTAGATTGGAAGGTACCTTTGGAGCCCTCTAGTCCTAACTTCTTCTCGTTGCATATATAGCAACAATATTAGGGCACACTGTTCATACACTCATTCCAGAATACCAATTAATTGAAAGACAGCTGATACCACACACAGCACAGCTCAAAAACACACACCCAGTTTGTACAAAGACCTCAGGATGGGGAAGTCACTCCCCAGACACAGCCCACATACCTCGCATGCCATAGTAGGAGAAGCGCTCGCAGAACTCGTTCACCACAATGAAGGCAATGCTCAGGGGGTAGTTGGAGCCACAGAGTTTCTGTGGGAGACAAACAAGAACACATCAACTGCCACAGCCTTCACCCCAGCAACATATTCCCACAGTGTCTGGGTGCTGGAGAGGAGTCCAGCCCAAAAACCAAGTGCCCACTGCTGCTTGACTGGCCTGTGAGCTGGAGTCAAAAGGAGAGAGCAGACCTCACACTACTCTTGCTTTGATGAAGGCTCCCCAGTGAATTAGCCTGGCTGACATGGGCCCAGTAAGGACTGCCATGGGGATTCATGGGCTGTCAGCAGCCCACCATGCTTGTAGCTCCAGGAACTCCACTGGAAGGGTGCCACCAACACTCCACTGCAACGCAAAAAAGTCACCGGGACCAAAAAAACACCTTTGGATGCCTTTTCTTCTGCCCTTCATATAAAGCTACCACCCTGCCCCAAAATTGCTCCCTCTTCTAGTACAAGACCTTGTCTCAGAAAGTAGGAGACCCCAGGGATCTGCTGTCTACTTCAGTGTGTGAAGCTGCTCCCTCTCTCAATCTCTGCACCTCACTTGTGCCGAGCTGTGCCACCACTCACTGAAGAGAGCATCAGCCCTCTGTCCAGCACTCTCTGAGGCATGGCATCCATTTCATATTCCAAGATTGCTGGCATAGCTATGGATAATTCAGTTTATTAACCAGAACTTTTAAAAAAACCCAGCAATGGGACTGTCAAACCTGAGTGTGGCCACTCTTTCGCTGAGCCTGACTTTACTCTAGCTAACATCAGCACTTCCCAAGTGAAATACAAGGCATTAAACAGATGAGTCTTGGCATGACCTCGTGTGGACCTCTGTCCCCCTTGCTACCCCACAGTGGTCTGAGCTAAGCAGCTTTCAGCTTCCAGCTGCTTAGTAGCTCCACTGCCTCACAACAGGAAAGCAGGTTTTCACAGCACTGCCAATTAGTGGGAGAGAGGGGCTGGCCATGGATTCGGTGAGGAATTTGGGGAGAGTGTGATATTAACAGCTGCAACTATATTTATAGTTTTAAACAGCCATGGTATGGGCCAGTGAAGTGAGATGAACTCTTCACATGCATTTCTGTGCCTCATGTCGGAAATAATGAATTCCTGTATTTCTTCCCAGAGTCCCAAATGCAAATACAGTACCAAAATAGACGTGTTTATTCAGGTTTATTTCACCACCAAGAGACCTAAGTTTATTTGGATTCCCAAAGCAATGGCATCAAGTTTAGAAGAGTCTAGCTTAATGACACTGTCTTCTTCAACATTATCAAAGAGCAACAAAATAGATTGATTGCAAAAAATCAAAACTCCACAACTCCCATCTCCCTCCTACTTTCCATTACTTAACCCTCTAAAGACAAATATTTTTGTTCATTGTTATATATAATATATATGTATACATTTTTCTCACTATTTATGGGCTGCCTTTCTATAAGAAACCCTTGATCTTTTTGCTTTACTAAAGTAAATACATAATTATCCCTTTCATTTGTAATTTACTCTGAAACCATTGTGCTCAGCAATATGGCCTGCAAGAAAGTGTGGGCTCCCTCAGAAACTGCACTGGGGCCTCTTGCTTTTAGACTAGCCTAAAAATGGTGGCATATATAAGCTGTAAATGCAAAACCACACAACCATATGCACACACAGAATATTTTTTTCTTACAAGTTTTTCATAATAAAAGAAGAAAATCTACAGGAGGCAGATTATGTTTCATGTGGGTGCTGGGAGGCATTTTCTGAAATTGGATGTAAAATTGTACAACAGGGGTTTTTTTTCTTCCTCTCTTCCTCAGACCTCACTATACATAGTTATGGCATTCAATAACATTTGGTGGAGATGCAGAGAGTGACTGTTCAAACCCAGGTGGACAGGCAGAAGGAGCGCTGCCGCCTGAACTCACCCCTCCACACTCTGTGCACAAGTCCCAAAGGATTTATCTGCACTGGTTTAAGGTGCAGCGACTCATTTCAGCCACTCCTGCTCTGGAATGGGCACCTCCTACACATGAGCTGGGGCAAGGAGGGAAAGGAGAGCAGGGGGCAGTGACTTCCCAGCTAAACCTTCCCAAGCGCCTGAGCCAGGAGCCTGAGTAAGTGCTTACAAACACAGAGCAATGACTTACAAGCAGAGGTACTTCCATCTGGCTTGTATGTCATGAGATGGCATCAGCTCATACAGAAACCCTCACGTATTCTCTCCACTGTACCACTGACCTGCCTGTGGCCTGCCTGGACATCCAAAAGTGGGAAGCTTTCATCCATGCGGAGAGCCAGATGCAGTTTGCTCGCTTTCGTGGAGGAGGACTGTGCTCAGCAGAGAGCCCCAGCAAAAGCAAAGAGGTTAAGCCCGGATTCATGAACACACAGATAGTCTGCAGTGCTTAGCTACCACAGCAAGCCTGGGATCTGCAGGATTACAGATCTCTTAAAGATACTGTGGAAGTTGATAGACTGTGTCTTTGGAAAAAAGAAAGTTCATTTAAAGTACCCACTACAGGAGACGTTTGTTTTCGGCTCTCCTTCTTGCTGACTAATGGCAAAATGGGATAAAGATTAATATTTCCCAGGAGCTTTGGATATCCAATAGTTAATGTCTGCACAATAATTAAAATTGAGTTAAATAGTTGGTTTGCTAATGACATGACTGTGAGTTTTAAGACCAAGTATTACATATTATCCTGCAAGTCAAAGCAGCTGCAATATAAGCCAAATTCTCCCTGAAGCCAATGCAGTGAACAGTTTTTAGGGGTCAAGCACTCAACAAGAATTAGCCTAAAAACCTGCACAAACATCAAAGCTGCAAGGCAGCAAGACGTTCACCTGAATTAGGCTTTAAATCAGATTCAAAGATGTAAACCCAAGGCTCTGGCACTACAGCTGGGCTCTGTAACGCGCACCAGCGGCCTGTCCTCAGTCTCTGTCCTTCCTTCTGCTTTTCAGCATCTCAGTACCCTCCCCTGGTGGGTTTCATCAAACTAAACAGAGTTCAACTCCCTCCCTTCTATGCATAACATCCCCATCCACTTCAGAGATCTAAGTTCTTTCCTACAAGGAAAGTAGTGTTCAGGAAAAAAGCAATAAAAATCCTTACCCTTTTCCCCAAACATTCAGACAGTTTGTGCTTTCCCTTTAAGCTGCACTTTCTTAACTTAATCAGGTTAGTGGAGGGATTTTTGCCTTGAGTTGTTAAGGCTTATTTCAACCCTCTGCAAGAAAGGGTGTTTGTCTCTAGCCAGAGCACAACAGAGGAGAGAACAGAGAGATCTTGCAATGTTTAGAACAAGCTGAGCAGAAAGCAAAGCAAAGGAAACCAGTAGTAACACTTACCGGGGATTTTTTCTGAAGAGGGAAATCTCCTTTGGGGGGATCATCTCCTGCAGAAATAAAAGTGAACAAAGTTTCCTTGGATTCGTTTCTCTGAAAAGCGTTCATCTCCCCTCTCGCCTTGTCTCCCACCATGCTATGTGGCTGTGGTGAGTTGACTGGGAAGATTTCCAACCTCAGGCACGAAGTTTGATTCAGTTTGAGTTAACCCTAATTGAGCACAATTGTGCAGCCAGGGCAGAAAGGGGAGGGAGATGCTACCAGGAAAGACAACTCCAGAGTTCAAGAAGAGTCAGGGAACACAGCCTAAATCAGTCACAGGTTGGGTCTGTCAGCACTTTGTGGCACAGACCTCCCTGTTGTTTGGCATACCCCCAGCTACTGTACGTGCTCCAGCCCAGCACAGTGCTGGATGCTGCACAGATGTGAGCTGAATAAAAATCCCAGGTCCCAGATACACCTACAGCCTGCGGATTTAGGAGCAGAGCCCTCCTGATGTGGTAATGACAGGTTTACTCTGCAAGGGATCTCATTTCACTGGAAAGCCACACGTTCCAAGACATAACTACTAAAATGTTCATCACACCAAACCCTTGGACACCGGATGTCACAGATGCCTGCACTGTGTTAAATCATTTCTTTGCTACTGCAGGAGTGAACTGACCCAGAGTTCATTCCCACACCAATTCCCTAGAATGACCTTGCCTTTTCCCATGAGACAGTTTAATCAAGGGGGCACAGCCAGCACCCAGAAGCAGTCCCAACGCCTCTCTCTATTTTCTATTATCCAGAAGACCGCCTTGGGGCTCCATATGTGACAAATGCAGCCTATCTGTGCTGGGAGTCCCCAGATTCCCCCTGCAGCTGCATGAGCTCAGCTCCCTGCAGGTACAATGTCCCTCCTTCCATGCCCTTCCCGTGGGAATAGTGGAGCTCTTCATCAGTATTATTCCAGTGCCAGTTGCAATCACAGAGCAAAATTCACAACCTTCCCATAAACTGTCCTCAGTGCTTGTGGCTCTGCTGTATCCTCGGCACAGTGCAGACATTTTTTCTTCCTCTTATACTTGGCTTCTTTAAAAGACAAATGTTCAAAGAATTTTCCCAACTATTTCTCCCTTCTCTTATCAGCAAAGCACAGACCACACCCAGAATCCACAGCTGGTTTGAGGAGTCTGAATAAACTGATCCTTAGCTGGAGCACTGAGTTGCTGATAGTGCCTGGTTATCACAAGAACCAGGTTTGCAGCTGACAAACCAGGAAAGAGGCCTTGGGCCACACCACAGATCCTTAATCTGGCTTCAGTTATTGCTAACAAGACATGGAGAACACTTACACAAGGGAATCAGATGTGATGGACTGCACAGAGGAAATATAATTACTGTCTGCATTCCTTCATGTGCTCTGGCATTGCTTCCCCAGAAAATCCCCAGGGATCCTGTTTCACTCCTGCTAGCTGGGCAGCTAAACATAGGGTCAGCTGGGCAGCTGACTTGAAGGCCAAACTTCAGATGGTGCCACAAAGTTCTACCCCTTTCCTGTTCCTTTTTTCTTCTACGGCAGTGGCAAAGCAACACTTTGGTACCTCCCCTGTACTGCCACAAACCAGCTCTTGTCTTCAGCCCTCCCAGTGATCTGCACACGCACACAGCCTTGCTTTTCACCTGGGTCCAGCCTCCAGGGAGCTCGGGTTTGTCAAGCCCTTTTCATGGGTACGAGTGACTCAAAAGCAGAGCCAGTGTTGGGGGCAGAACAGGTCTTGTTCACATGGGTCCTGTCTCTACACACCAGGCTGGCACATACTCATGTCCTGCAAGTCTGACCCCATGCTAGAAACAGCACAGGTATTTCTGAGCTCTCTGCTGGCATCTTATGCCCCAGGTATTTCTATACAGCTCCCAGTAGAAACCTCCTGTATTCTGCCATACACAGGCAAGCAGAGCAAACACAGCAGCAGAGTTATTAAAGGAATAATACAAAAGGAAGACAGGAAAGGTTTCACCATCCCTTGCACAGCACTCCCACGCTTCTGCAGCGTGATGCCTTAATATTTTCAGCCTCCCGCAGCTATATTTCCTCTGTGTGTATACAGCCCTGTGCGTCACATAAGCTAAATGATTTTTTTTTTTAATACTAGCATGAAAAACACTATCAGTCAGTAGGATTAACATACTACTTGTCTAATACACTGCAGAGCTGTTTAGGCCATTAGCTGCCAGAAGGTCTTCTCAGACAGAAAGGAAGAAAAGGAATTCAAATGCCTGGCAATAAATGGTAACTTGTAGCAAACAGCAAAAACAAGTTTAGGAGAATAAATATGCAAACACCTCAGATACAAATACAGAATAATACTTGATAGCAGGAGACCTGCATGACTGGACTGAAAATCAGGAAGGAATTGTACCACAAATGGAAATAAGGTGGCATTTCTGAAGACAAGTATAGACAAACAGATCAAACACGGAGCGGTAGAGGTGTGCCTGCAAAGCTAAGGCACAAAATGAACTACAGCTAGCAAGGGGACACAAAAGGCAATAAGAAAAGGTGCTAGAAATGCTGTCAATATTGGAGAAAGAGAAAGGAAAATGAAAAGCTGTTATTTAAACCAGAAAACAAGCAAATAAAAGCTCATCCAGAGAAGCCAGGAAACTTGTGTGCTTTTTGTTATTTTCACTAAAAAAATAAATTGCAACAAGGTATGCAACACCTTTGAAATGAACCAGCAGGATTATGTGTGAAATGAGACAAAAACTGCTTAAATAAATTTGGATATCTCAAATGTGCTCCGATCATCAGAGCCTGATGAAATTCACTTTCAAGTGCTGAATACCACATTGAGCCACTTCCCTTGCGAAGGGCAAAAGCAGAACAAGCATCACCACTGCCTTTAAAAAAGCAGGCTGTTCCTCCAGGTGTGTTCTTCCATAGAGAGAGAGATATTTGATCAGATAATCCCTTCTAAGCACCAAAAGGAGAATAAGGATTACAAAACAGCCATTTCAGATTGGAAAAAATGCTCTCAAACCAGACTGTCTTATTCTTTGGTGACAGGGTAAGTGGAGTAAAAGCTAAAGCAGCTCTGTATGTGATACACCCCAACTCCAGTGTCTTTGATCCCTCACAAGGAAATAGGGTCCATATGAGATGCCCATAATAGTGGACAACTGGGAAATCCCTCTAAGAGTATCTATCGATGATTTTCCATCAGACTGGGAAAGCATGAAACATTCAGATCCTCAGCTTTTCCTTGAGCAGAGAAAACTTCAGCACAGCCAGCATGGTGCTCTCATTTGTTCCCAAAACCAGGGTGAAGAAGCCTGGGGGACAACTGGGTATGAATCCAAAATGGTGTTGCAAAATAGGAGAAACCATTTTATGACTCTGGAATGAAAATGATGACATTTGGGAAAGAAGACTACCAAATGCTACTCCCACCCGTTGACAGGAAAAACAGCCAGAGAGATGAAGTATTATCCATTTTCACTAAGGATAACATGAGAGAAATAACTGACTTTTTTCACTAAAGAAGATTTGGGGCTCCTTTTTCCAATTTCCCTTTCAGCGAGGACAGATGAGCACTGGAACAGAGATGACGTGGCTCGGCCTGCAGGGTTCAGACAACCCATGATGTCTGTTACATAAGAATGTGTTAGGGACTACATAAATATCAGATCCTACTACATAAATATCAGTTCCAGAGCAGGCATATGGATGAGGTGTTCTCCTGAATTCTGTGAAAACCTTGTGCCAAACAACTTCACCTGGAAAGCATGAAAGCAAGGACTGCTTTCTGTAAGATTTGCTCTTTTTTGAATTATCCTTCAGGCAACTGGGGAGTCTGTAGGATGATTCATGCTTAAATGCAATCCTCAGCTACCAGATGCCTTGCATAGGTAGAAGTTCCCATGAATGCATTTTGCTATGACTTTCAGTTCATAATTTAATTTTTTCTGGCTTCCAAATCCTCAGAAAGAGATTTTTCCTCAGAAATCCTCTGCATTTTCACATTGCTTTTACAATCCATACATTCTCACCACTCCCTGCTGCAGTACTGTGAACCTTAATCTGTTTATACTCAACTAATCTCTTCATTTTTACCTGCATTCATCTTGTGGAACAATCCCTTCCCAATTTTCAGCTCAGGCACACTCATCTTTTAATAATGGGTCTTATTTTTAATTCATATACACTGGCCATACTTTTATAACCCTTTTACCATATATGTATTTCTCTCCTCTTTCTCTGTTTCTGAGACAAGGTTTTAAGAAACTAGATGAATGTGTGCCAGCAACACTTTGGGCTTAATGACCAGACCTTGGAAGGACATAACCTCTGGAGGTCTCTTCTGGCTTATTTTCTCTAATTCTTTGATCACAAGAAAGAGCAGGGCGTAACTGATTTAGACAAATCAAGAGTGGTTTCCATCGCCTGCAGACTTCTCCCAAACTTCAAAGTCATTTAAGAAAATGATGTATCAAATCATCTGAACAACCAGGAAAATATGCCAGAAGCCTCCAAACCCACATCTCTCCTCTATTCACCAGCCATTACAGACTCAAAATTGTAAAGGTATTTAGATTAATACCACCAACAACATCAAGTACCTAATCTGTATTTAGGAGCCTGTCATCTGGTCACAAATCAACCTGAGACATCCAGAGAAACTTCTCATCCCTCCTCGTGCCTTTTTTGCTTCAGTTTCTCCTACAATCAGCAAGAAGAAATCTTTTAAAAATTCCTCACCAGCTTGGGCTTCCTTTGCAGGCTGTGGTGTGCCGTCCCCCTCTGCCATTCCGGCCGCTTCCTGCGCCTTGGATGACCCCAGCTCTGTTGTGCCTGAAGATGAACCTCGTTGAGCAATCCCGGCTCACTTTCACCCTGCTGTTAATGTTTCACTTCACAACAGCAGTCCTTTGGCCACCAATAAAATAGTTAAACTTCCAGTTATTTCTGATTTGAAGTCATCTCTTCTCAGCTCCCAAATGTCATAGGGAATCTGCCTTCCTTGAATACAGCCTTTGAGGCTGCATGGCACCTTTCATGGATGTTCACGATCAATCACTTCGCACTGCAGCTACACTGTCTTTCAATAAAATTACTACTTCTGGAAGAGGACAGAGACTGGCTCTGTGACTAGACAGGATCTACAGCTGGTCATAAATCCAAATTTTCGACACTATACACCAGTTACAGAGCTGGTCTTAACTATACATGTCTTTCACTTTCATAGAATCACAGAATAGTTTGCGCTGGAGGGGACCTTCGAAGTCCATGCAGTCCAACTCCTCTCCATTAAGCAGAGACATCTTCAACTAGACCAGGTTGCTCAGAGCCCTGTCAAACCTGATTGTGAATGTTTCCAGGGATGGGGCACCTAGTGATTAAGGCTGCGAGGACACACAGGATTTCACCAACCTTTGACAGACTGGCTTTAGTTCCCAGTTCCTCACACATCACATAGCAAAGCAGACAGAACATTGACAAGACCCTTTTTCACCTTCAAGCCATGAGCTGCCTGAAGGAGAATCAACAGTTTTTCTACTGTACTTCCACTGTTTACTCCTTCCTGCATTCCCCCATAACCTCCTCTGAACTGTATGACTTTCCTTCAGAGAGGCTTTAGGGAAACTCCTCTGCAGGGGAAAACCCCAGATATTTTCTGCAGACACAGAAGTAGTTTAGAGTGAAATTCTGTGAGTTTCGCAGTAGAGTAAAATGGGGTGTCCATTACCCAACATCATGGCCCTGAAGCCATCTGCATCCTTCACCTTTTTATTGCACTCAAGTTCCACCTGCTTCAAGGCCCCATATCTATCATCATCACCTCAAGATACTGCCAAGGCTACAAACAGGCAGGCAGCTCCTGATGAACTTGGCTATTAGCTGGACATAGGATGATCTAGTGGAATTGGGCAGGAAGACTAGAAAGATGCACTAGGGAAACACTGAGACATCTGAATTTAAGAGCGAAGAGAAGCACGCAACAATAGCTACTCATATGTGCAATAGTGAGCAGTCTAAGCCAATCACAATCAAATTCCAAAATGAAATGAGGAATAAATTCCTACAGATGATGATTCATTTGATAGAGCAACAAGGGATGCAAAGCCCGAAGTGAAAGAAGAAGAACAGCATGAACAACTCATAAAAAGATGATGGCAAATCATGAGGGGCTTGAGAAAGAAGGATTGAAGCAAAACTTTAATAATGGCTACAAAAGAGCAGGCTGTGCACAGAAGAGATATTAAAGAAAAGATAGATGGTGAGAAGAATTTAAATCTATAATGTAGGAAGTATGGCCAGGATCCAGGGAATGTTATTCATATTATAAGAGATAGAGCACAGATAAGTACAAAGCACAGCATGGCAAAGCCAGCAGCGTGAGACTCTGGGCAAGCACTGTGAAAAACAAGCAGAAAAGACATATGAGCACTACAGGCCAGACAATGCAAGAGAAGAAAAGCTGGAGGGAGAATAATTGTTGGGAAAAATAAAAAGCTTCACTTGGTAATGCTTGTGACTTCTTTTAGAAGACTGGGGGGAGAGGGGGAACACATGAGGAAGGGCTTTTATTTCTGAGCAACTTTTTAAGAGGCCATCATAACAAGGAAAAATCAGGATTTTTCTCTTCATTGGAGGGAATGTTCAAGCAAAACACACGGCATGAGAGAGCTGAGGCAGGAAATGAAGAAAACTCAGCACAAACAAAATACAACCATGAATTTAAATTACTTTCTAGGCTCTCAAATGAGACTATCACAAAACCACATAAAAAAAAAAAAGGAAGCTGGTTTCAGAATAAGACTTGTGATCTTTCAGAACAGACCACTGATTAACAGCAAGTGAATACCAAGGAAAGCTATATATTGCATAGAAAATCAGGAATAATTTAACTATTCAGGCTGTCAGTAAGGAGATGGGCTAAGTGACCTCTTGAATTATTTTCCAGCTATTTTCACCTCCACTTCTAATCTGTACGTGTTGCTATGGTATAAGGTACCATGCACTGACTGGTAGCACTGGTTTCAGTAAGTGCAAGACAGAGAAAATGTACATCCAGGTGCCCCAGGCAGTGGAAACATGTCCAGTCCCTGGGATGTTTCTATGTTCTACCCTTCTCGATAGTCCTTTATTCCCTCTTTACAGAAATTTAAGGCATTTTAGGAATGCTGCCCACTTCTTAGAGACAGTTCCTAGTTGAAACAATAGCTACTTTTAGTGTTCACATAGGTATGTAGAATTAGCAACAGAGAGAGTGCTCTGAAAAAAAAACAACAAATGCAGAGGAGAGCGGAGATAGGTGTGTGAGGGCACGCGAGCTCAGTTTCTAACACAGTAGTTAGAAGGTTGTCTCTGACTGCCACAAGGTGTGCTGGTCCCTCAGGCACCCAATGCCACACCTGTCTGGCTCAGGCTCCACTCAGGCTCTCTGTTCAAAACTTCTGAATAACAGGGGAGCTTGGAAACAGATAAATCTAAAGGTTTACCCAGTCCACTTGCCTGAAGCTGAGGCTGGGTCCCTTTCCTGGTGTGAGAAGGTGAGAGGTGCTTCCCTGCAGCTGCAAGAAAGATGTATGTGGTGAGGCAGAACTTTGGAAAAACACTTGAGGACCATTTAGTGTCCCAAGAACATTTTTTCCCTGGTGGTTTCAGAAGCAGGATCTCACATGGTGCCTTTCAGCAGCAGGTCTCAGGGCATCTCACCGAGCAGATATCAGTACCTCCATTTCAGAAAGGAGCAAAAGAAGGAAGAAACATCTTGATGAAGGCAGACTCCGCTGAAGCCTCTTGCATGCCAGCCCAGCAGTCTCTCTGTTCAGCTGCCTCGCCTGCAGTATTATCAGAGCAAGTGAGAAATAGCTACTGATTTATTGTGCCACAGGCTCTGAGGGACAGCTCAGCCACCGAAGACATCACAGCCTGCAGCTGCCTGGGTCTAGAGGAACGCTGAAAAACAGTCGCATCTAGAGTCTCAGCCACCCCGTGGGTGCATTGCCCTACTCTCCGTGCTCACTTTCGACCTCTGATACAGATATTGCCTTAGGAATTTCTCTTTCTGCACTGGTCTCTCAGCTGACCAGTAGCTCTCTTCTGGTGGTGTGTCCCATGCCCTCTCTCACCCTGCTCCCGAGTAAAATGTTGCTTTTAATGGCTTCAGTGAGAGGCAGTGGGTACTGAGAAACCAGAAATCCTGTAAGTACTCTATTCCTCACAGCCAGCTCACAGGGATGCCTGGAACTGGGGGGGGGGTCTGTTGGGCAGTGAAGGAGGGGCTACAGGATGTGACAGCAGGACCCTGGGGTTTGGTTCTGACTACATTGCTTGTCAGGCCCTTGAGGACTTATTTCAAGTTTCCTAACCTTAACTGCACTGCCCATAAAACAAGCGTCAAGCAGCATAATCTCCTGTACATCTGGGGCAAGTGCTTTCATTCATTAATCTAGCTACTGGACTACGAAAATCTCAGAGAAGGCATTAATTCCAGTTTTTCCAATTTTTTTTCTATACATCCACAGTAAACAGCCTGTTCATTGTTTTCTGCAAGTTTTCCTGTGTCAGGAGACAAAATGCACTGCACAATTTCAAACCTTTGCCATCACAGAGAGGGTATTCTCACCATAACCCAGCACGCAGCTGACTTTTTGACTATGGTTTAGGGCGGATTGCAATTGTGTAATCGGTATTTCATCAAGGCAAGTTGCCAGGGACAGAAAACATGTAAATCCAAAAAATACCTCTGTTCTGATAAAAAAAACTTTCCCGATCTAATCCACAGAGATCTCAGCTCTGACAGTGGCCCCTCCCAGATGCAGGCACTGACAGATATGATACAACCTTCTGCATTCTAGGGACTGTCATTTCCACTGAGCTGTTAATCAGATCCTCCCCACCCAGCTTCCTCTACCACCACACCAAGGGCCAGGCGGATTAGGGGCTCGTCCAAGATTCATTAACTCTGGTTCCCTGCATTTTCATAACGAGCTTGCAGTGCCATCCATTCTTTTCAGCCTCCCCCCGCAGTGACCATGGGGATCAATTTGCTAACACAGTGAGTGGGAGCAGCTCTCAGCAGCTCCAGGGGGAAGTGCAGTCATGTGGGCTTTCCCTGCATCAGGTCCCAGAGGAGCTGGCACAAAATTGGAGGGTTTTTTGCATTTTTTTAATGTTGATCTAACCATACAGAGGTTGGGTCTCCAGGGACCTTAACACTTTGTAGCACAACTCTGGCCATCCTGTGCCCAGGGCAGTCTGTTCTCTACTGGAACTCATGACAAATCCCCTCAGAGTTTGGCAGGGAGAAGGGTTATACTCTCATAGAAGGAAGAATTCATCTGTGACTCTTCATCTTTATGCTAACTCCCAAAAAAAGGTCCTATTTTCCTAGGAGATGAGTGGTATCTGATCCACCTGACATCAGTGGGACCAGGAGTGCTCAGCCTTCCCTTGATGCTACCCCAGAGCACCTGCTGTCCTCCTACTCAAGCATCTTTCTTCCAGATCTCCAGTCTCATTAGCTTAACTGGAGCACATCTTCTGGCTGTGACTGAATACTGAATTAAGCATTTGCTTTAATCCTCCTCCTCTATCCCCAGCCTGTCTCCTTCCTCCTGGGATTTTGCATGGGGTTGTTGTCCCTACCACACAACAGCTGAGTTCTACATAACATACCTGCAAACACTCGGTGTGCTTCTCTTGTGCAAACAGCAACCCTGAACAAAGAAATGTTTTTTCCATGGGCACACAAAAAACCACCTCTGGTGTTCTCCAGCTTGTGGACACCCAGAAGCCACCGAACAGTGCTGAACATGCTGGGCAGCAGCATGGCACATACCCAAGCAGCAGGCAATTAATTTATTAACATTAATACATCCACTGCAGTCTCATCTGTGGTGTGGAGATGGTGTTTCCACCCCAGCTGGTGCGTAGGGGTGCTGGAGATACACTGGTACAGACTTTCCACCACTCTTTCCAGGACCTCCTGTGCCCACAGCTGTCTTTGCTGTCTGGCATTCAGTCTTTACATGTCTCCAAGTACTCCTCAGTAAACAGAGGAGACCACACTGTCAGAGAAATCCATTAGTGACAATATTTAGTAACTTTGACAAATCTGTGCCAAAAATGCAAACACCTTTTCTACAACCTCCAGCTATGCCTATGCTGCATGAGAAGATCTAGTCATGCCAGTCCTTTAAGATGCAGGCAGCCACTTGAGTGAATTGAATACATTCAATTGACTTCAAAGAACCTCTGAGCACTCAGCAACTCGCAAGAGATTCGTTTATAGAAATAATCACTTTCAGAAGAAAGTGTACATGGCACTTTTTCCTCTACCTCCCATTTAGTTTTACCTCTAACAATAAATCACAAGAGACTCAACATGGAATGGCCTGGCATTGTATTCATCTAGAAATATTTCTTTCCTGTATAAACTCAGATTAATATTAATTCTCTCCAAGATAAAGGCAGCTAGAAATAATTTGAGGGCACAAAACCAGTTTTCAGCATTCCTGACATTTCCCATTGTTAACAAACAGATGATCTTAAAATGGTAAAGTCAGAGGAATAATTCCTCTCTTATACAAGGTCTGATTGACTAGACATGACAGATGGTGTTTTTATTACTTTCTGTTCTAAAAGAGGCCTCATCTAATGCAGCCCAAGCTGTGTTATGAGTCTTAACCTCTCAGATAAGCAAACCCTGTTTCATCAGGTTAATGGATCCTTACTTGATTCAGGAAGGCAATTTTCCTTAAAGTTATTCTAATCAAGTACTCAGAGCCCAAATTGTCCTGGCTGATTGACTGCCAGCAACGGGTAAATCTCTCTACTAAGGACCATATTTATTTTCAAAGAGGGAAAGCAAGTTATTATTATTATTATTATTATTACAGAACCAATTCTATCCTGTATTCAGTGGCTTCTCCTATACTGGCTTTTACTGCAGTTGCAGATTTAAAGACAAAAGCACAGTTAATGGAGCCTTTCTCTCAATAATTTTTTAAATAACAGGCAGGGAAGGAAAATTAAAGAGGTGGCCTGTTGTCTGTTGATACCCCTCAATTAACTGCCCCTATGGCAGTAATACCTGACCCTAATCAGCACAGAACCCTTCAAGCAGGCTCACTCCAACCTGTCTTCCTGCATCAGCCCCCAAACTGCGAGCTGCCAACCCCAGTAACCTTGCCACTATGCTGAAAACTGACAGAGGAAGGTGAGTGACCTTTTAGTGACCTTCTAAAAGAAAAGCTCTGAAGAAAAACCAGTGCCTGAAGGATGCTCCCTGTAAGTCCCATGTCCTGTACGGCATCTGGCTGCACAGGCTGGTGCTACAGCTTCATGGGAGCATGGTGACAGCACATATGGAGATAAGGATCACAGTGCCTTGGCTCTTTGCTGACTCCAGTCCCTCCAAGCAGAAGCCCTGCCAGCCATCGGGCTGTCCAGGCTGCTTAAAGAAGCAGAGGGAAGGCCTACAAGACGGGTCTAGCAACTGAGCCCATGTGAGGACAAGGAGAAGAGCAACCACCTCAAGGCTGTGCAGAAAACACACAGAACACACAGAATTCTTGCGCAGAAACAAGAACTGAATCCACAGCTCCTGAAGGATCATTCACTCAGTGCTTTTACTTCTCAGTACACATATTAGCTTTTCAGACAGCCTTGCAACCAGAATTGGTAGTCCTGATGCCCTATCAGACATTCAGTACAGGATTTCCACCTCCAGAAAATCTGACCCCCAGGAGCCTTAGCTGGAGTTTGCAGAGCAGGCAAAGTGAGCTACTTAACACAAAAAAGTTCCTTTGCCATTTTCAGGGAAGCTGAGCTGTTCTTCTTACAGCTCTGCTGAAGTTACTGATGCCTCAAAATGAAACAATCATTCTCAATAATTTTTATTTACCAGCCACCAGATTCTTAGGGTTTCATCACACAGAGAATTGCATTGTTATATCAAGGCAGGCATCTTAAAAACAGTGATTATTCTGCAGGAATGATAAAGATTTGGATAGCAGGTGAAAATTGTGTGTTTGAATCAGAGACTTCCAAGCCAGAAAGTCAGGGAGTATGGCTGGGCTCAGGCTCAAGGATCAGAAGCTCCCAAGCATCCTCAAATGTCTCTGTTTCAGGTCCTGTCATGTAGCCTGTCACATTTAAAAAACACAGCACACTTCAGGAGAGGCAGCCTTTTAAAACAGTGCTCTCCTTGAATATCATTATGGGGTTGATTGCAGACACCTTTGGACTCAGAGCAAGCACCACTGCTAATTGTTCAGACAGGGGATCAATAGAGAGGCATAACTTAAAAACTTGTTACTTGTGGAGACAGCCTCAGGGGACAGCCCTGGAACTGTCCCCACAGTTAAACAATCCCAGAAGAAGTAGGCATCCATCGCTGTTCATTACTGCTGGAAAATAAGGCATCAGGGCAACAGGAGGAAAAGACGAGAGCTTGATTCTTACTAGGTCTCATCTGCTACACCAGTTTTGTAAATGAGCAGTGTATGGGGAGAGAACTTGTCCCTGGGCCTGATGCAAACCCCCATGAATCATATGAATGGACCATAAGCAGATTTCCCTCCCATCCACTTTCCAGTGTCTAGGAATAGCTGACTCCAGCTGCTTTGAAACTGTAAAGTGGCTCCACAGCTATTGGATAAGCTGCCCCAGTAGGTTTCTCATTGCCTTTATTGAGTGTTGGGTCAGACATCATGCACAGAAGAGTCTGTGATCAATGAACCCATGATTTGCTAGTTCTCTGCCCAAGAACTTATTCACAGTTAATCCAAACCAACTTCATTTGTGAAACTGGCTGGAAATCTCATCAGAACAGGCTTTGCAGAGAGATTTCTGACACTTTGCTTCCAGCATTAGCTGAAAATAGAGCAAAAAGAGATTCCAACTTCCTCTGAGTACTTCATCAGATCTGAAGATGGGTGATTAATTCCTAAAAAATAATAGCAGCTTGCTCATTTTCCGCCTTTTGCTTTTTCTCCCCTCTATGAACAGGGATGTTTTTTCCTTAGGCTTATATGTTTTTCAGAACAATTCGTCACATAGTTTCTGCAAACCATTTCAGGTACTTAAGAGCATTGGTGATCTGCAATACAAGCAGGACACATCGGTTACACTATACGCTTCCCAGATTTCCACCTGGATGAGCATACATCTTAGAAACAGGTTTGCAGTGCAGATTTGCACAACTCTCATTCTGAAGCTCTTGCATGGATATTTTGGACGATTGCCTCAAAACAGCCCACTCCCACCAACATTCCGCACACGACGTCTGTCTGCTCGAGCACTCCCAGCCAGGGAACGCGGAAAGAACAGGAACACAATCCAAGCATGTTACTTACGGAAATCTCTGTGGAGAGTCTCAGACAAAGGTGTTGGTGGAGTGTCCCCAGATGGAGGGATTTCCATGGAGAAAGCAGTGAAGTGGTCCAGTGAAAAGAAGAGCACTATGACCCGTTTAAACTTCAGGATGCGTCCGAGATAAATGCAGGGTATGAATATATGGTTATTTCTTCTTGTACCCACAGCAGCAGTGGTGTTCCATGGTAATGCACAGACAACAAATGGCAAAACAAACTCTTGGCCTCACAGTAACATTGTTCTGTTTGTTGTCCCTGGAGACTTTCAGTTAATCTTCATCTGTGGGTTTGGCCAGAGAAGTGTACTGGTGAACCTCCCTTCTCTGATTTCTCTATGCAAACTTAAAGCTTCTTGAGGATTCATTAACTCTTTACTTCATCATTTCATGTATTTCAGGGTAGTCTTTTACATTTTCAGTACCACCCAGTGGCTTTGTAAGTGCAGAGTTATTGGTGAGGTCCCTACCCAACTTGCACGTGTTCCAGAGCAGAGGTCCTGAAGAAAGAGCTGGTAGAGGGAGGATAGACAGCTTAAACAGGTACATCGGACCTAGCTTGGCCAGACCTGGTTTCTCTCAGAGAGTTTCCTTCTTTTTTCACATTCCCTGTTGGGGAATAGAAAGCAACTCAAAGGATTTGACTATATCAAACCAACTCACCAAAACTGATCAGTAAGCAGAATTGATGCCATATGTTTTCAAGAGTTCATATACAACTCCATGCCTAAAATTAGAGTTAGGTTTTGTGAACAACAAGCAGCTTCTCCAAAAAGCCAGTCTTCCTGTGAGTGCTGAACATTTCTCAGGCACCCCCAACTTCTTGGCAAGAATCACTTTGCCATTCAAGTCCAGGTTGCAGAGAAATAGGAGCAAGCCAGGCAGGTAGACCTTGAGTTCTTTAACTGAGAAAGAAAAGAAGTTTTCACTTGCTTCAGTCTTGCCTTCATAACCTACTGCAAAGCTGAAATTTGCTGCTCCTGAGTGCTGACAAAGAGCTGCTCCTGAGAGCTGCTGAGAAGGACAGAGCCTGACACAGGTGGCTGACCGGCCATCCACTCAAGCACCCCATGCCCCATCTCCACAGCACCCAAATATCTCAAATGCACCAGCAGCTTCCTCCTGGTTCAGGGACAGAGCTCCAGAAAATACAGTTATTTCAGTCCAAATGCTCAGGTTGCTGAACCACCTGTGGCATGTTAGTTGTGAAATAAGGATGACTGATGAGCAGCGTACGGATCATTTTAGAGGAGATAAACCAGACAGTCAAGATGCTTGTGGCAGAATAACTCAGAGGACATGACAAAATTCCATTGCATCCCTTGAGATTAAAGGCCTGATACTCCTCTCACCGAGACTCTGCATTGCCTGTGAAGCCAAACCTGTAGTAAAATGGCTTGATAGGAAGAATCTCCTCCTTGGATGCTGGCAGGACTGCACTGGAGTGAGGATATCTGGGCTGCAGATCTCAGTAGCCTCTGGCTGCCCAGGGAACCCAACTCATTCCCACAGTGAGGACCCTGCAAATCCTTGGAGTATGGGGGCTTCCAGGCTTCCCAGCATAAAGGCAGGAGCCTGGAAGCCCCAAACCAAACTTGTTGCTTCCTTTGCTGCTTCTGGCAGGCAATCCCAGACTTCTGGGGTCTTCTACATACCTAGATAGGTCCAAGTCTGTTCATGCCATGTGAACAACCCTTCAGACTGCAGTAACAGCATCCAAGCCTCATATGCTGGGTCATGGATATGGAGCCTTCGTCAGAGCAGAGAGAGAAAATGAGACACATAAAGGCTCAAATTCATGCACTAATGGCTGTGAGGTCACCAAGGAGAGGAAAGAAGGGAAGCAGAACAACATAAGGGGATCTCAATTTGCCATAAAAACCATAGCCAGTAACACAAAATCTCTGTAAAAGATTCCTTCTGCCTCAGAGTTCATGCACAGGAAGAAATCCATCAAGGCAAACGTGCCCCAAGAAAAGACCACCTGGGAAATGTTGAGGCAGTTCTGCCCAGTCCCCTCAGCACATTAATATGTCAGGTCAGTGAAAACAGGGCTGGACAACACTTCAGTTTACAAAAAGGTCAAGGCTATTTTCAACCAGCTGCACTTGGTATGTGGAGCAGCTCCAGCTCATCACATTTGTCTGCCCATAATGCTCCATCCCTATGGGATTTCAGAATAGCCACTTTGACCAGAATCAGTAAAAACAAATAAATCTGTGTTTTAAAAAAGGGTTGTGCAGGAAACTTGCCATGTGTAAGTCCAGAATAAACAGAAGCCTGTAGAAAAATTGTGTCGGGTGGTTGCCACATAGAAATAAAACCTGGGAATGAATCACATGGGACAACGAAGAAAGGAAGAAATTACCATAACTGAGACTGAAGAGAGTCTGCTCTCTGCAGTCTCACACTGCATTGGGAATGAGGGTGAGAGGGATCTAGCTACAAGCCTGAGCAGGGACTGTGAGGCCAGGGACGCTGCCTCTTGGCTTCTCTGGAGGCAGAATCACTGCCAGGGGCTCTCATGACTTTCTGTTGTACCCCAGTGCTACCCACAGCCAGGGAGATAAGCAGGAACCAGCTCACCCTGCCTGTCCCCATGCCAGTGAAAAAAAAGGGATTCAGTGCAGAAAATTGACACCCAGGCAGAAACACCTTCCTCAAGCCCCACATAACACCAGGGTGGAAGATGGATCATTACTAATAAAAACAGAATGTTTTGCTTTCAAAATGATCTCAGGGAGTCAGCGTCTGCTGGAGCAAAAAGCCCATTTCATGAGAATTTAGCAGGGGAATAATTTAATGGAGCTCAGATAAAAAGCAGTCACCTGGAACTCAGATTTAGAAGAAATTGCGCTTTTTTTTCTGAATTACTGGCTTGGAGGTTACATAAGGCATATTCATCTCATTTCACTTTTCTCACATATTTTCCCTGATGGGTGCACTAATGAACTCTAAACTGTATGGAGAAATGCTTTTGGTCCATCCCCACACCTCCCAAGGAGCAAATTCTTTATTAAAAACTAATGATCCTCTTTTTCAAAATTAGCATCCGCAAGTTTGGGGGCAACTTCAAACTTGGTATAAAAAGTAGCGATTCCCTTTGCAATGATTAGGACTTCCTCCTGCTCACAAAAATCCTGAGGACCTCTTAACTTGACTGTCTTGATTAAAGAAGGCTTTAGCTTTAATTGGGTAATTGCTGTGGTTTGTTACTGCTGGTTACGGCAGAAATCTCCTCTGCTGTATCTTGGCCAGGCAGGGTTGCTTCCCTTGCACCTCAGTTCAACCCTCCTCAGGGTGAACTGTTCAAACAATTGCAGGTATCACATATCATCAAAATGCATATGACTACGTGTAATCCAGAGAGTTTAATGTGCCAGCATCGGAGGAGGCAGCGTCCTGCCCAGCAGCAGGTCATGCACCACAATGAAGCTGTAGTCAAGTACCTACAAGACTAGCAAGAGGGGAGACTCAGCTGAGGATAAAGCTGAATAATACACATTTTCTTGAAGGTCTTTAGAGGGATTTGGAATCAACTGCCAGAGGATGAGAAGTTAATGTCTTTGCTTGCGCTTAGGACTGTAAAATCCGGGGGTGTTCATCTCTGTTTGCTGCCTCACAATCAAATGATCTCTAGGTGCTTTGTGAGGCTTTTTACAGCGATTTCCTTATTCAAGCCAAAGACAGAATTAACAGCATTTAAAACTGAGCTAGAAGATAGGAAAAAGTAGTTCTGGGGTTAATTTCACATCCAGTGGTAAGCTCTTAGACACCATTTATCATACAAGAGATAAATTCCCTGATTTTGCTCCTCAAAAGCTCTTTCTAATTGAATCAAGCAGATTTACATTATACCAACTGATTTTTATTTTAAGCAGGAAGTAGGGATTCACTTAAACCAATTAAAAATGTGGGCTTGCAGGGGAAAGGCATTGAGAAGATTGTCTTTATATAAAGAAATCAGAGAGAGAATGAAATTTCAGCACTGTTCAAATATGTCATTTCAAAGATTTTAGTTGTAGATAAAGAAATCTGCAAACACATCATAAAAGCTTACGATTGAAATAAAACATGTCAAAAACATTTTGACTGACTCAAGCCATATTTTTCATGTTTTCATTCTTTTCAAAATACAGGCAGTTTGTTCTGCCTCGGGATAGGAAGATTTTCTAAATCTCAGACATTCTGGTGAGGTGGAAATGTGCATCTTTAAGCCTCTAAGACTGTAAAATTTCCAGATCTTCTAGAGAAACTGCACTGCCAGTGCACTCTCCTTCCACTTCTGTACCTCATTAATGGAGCGCTGGCCCAGACAAATCACATGCAGTGAGGCAGGGAATTGCCAGTGAGTGAAAACACCTGTTTACACTGCCTCAGCTCCCTCTTCAGTGAACGTAGCTCATTTCCCAGTCAGCCAAGGTCAAGCTTTGGAGTTGTGTTTGCTGCTAGGGAAGAGCAGTGCAAAAAGGGTGGCTATTTGCTACCTGCATGGGCCACATCTGCCCTACCTGTGCACCCCATCCAGCCCTCCCTCGCTGGAGTAGACTCTCAGATACCTCAGCTATGTGCTGGCTGCCAGAGCCACTGAATCTGAAGCCATGAGCACCCAAAAAACTGCCAACGTGACAGATATCGTGACTCTGCTGGACACGGTGGATTCAGGTGGTTTTATACGGGGAAGGAGCCCAACTCATTTGAGCTTAAAGCTCAAAGGCAACCATGCCAGGGCAGAGCCATTACTTACTAAATTCTGCTCTATAGCCGTGCTATTGGAGTATTTGGTCACTTGCCCTTTACAACAGATCCTGGTGGTGCAGAGATTTGCTGGACGCTGGTCAGCCCCATTCACACAGAACAGATGATTCAGGCCATGCCAATGAAAGCTGTGGCAGATGCATTGGGTGGCTGCCTGAGGCAGTTGGTTTTCGCGTGCAAGCCAGCGAGGGGCAGCAGGTCTGCCCAAATGGCAGGATGGCCAAACACAGCTTAGATGGCACAGCAAGCATCTCCACTCCTCCATCTAAGGCTGGATGGATGGCTGGGAGAGAGGCAAGTCTGTATCACTTAACACCTTGCTGCAGGACAAGCTACAAAGGGCTTTCTTAGGCAAGAGCCATTGAAGGCACCAGGCTCCCTGCCTACTTACAGGGTTAGGAAAAACCTTTGGGAGCACTGGCTTGGACTGCACAGCTGTATCAGCCAGTAAAAGCCGTGGGTGCAGCACCTTCTGCTCTGCTGTATTTTTGGCCCCCGCCCCACTCTGGCAGGCAGCAAGGATGAAAGTAATTTGACATGTGATGAACCAAGGTGAGCCAGAAATGGGAAGGCAAAAGAAAGCCAAAACCAAGACAAAGGATGGGCTTACACAAAGCACCAGAGCCAAGCACCTGCCCCGAAGGATATGATACGAAAGGTCACTCCTAACACTGAGTTGTCCACGAAATAAATATTTTTTGGCTTCAGGGCACACAACAGAAGCTCAATGAACCTTTTGGTCCCAGCATGCAGCTGGAGAGTGCTTGTCCTCCGAGTCACTCCAGAACCATGGTGATGGGCTATCAGCTGACAGATGGATTTGCTTCTCTGTTCTTTGGTATGCGAAAGGCCATTGGTCCACAGATTCTCCTTCCCTGGTCTTTTTCCCTTCCATCAGCTGTGGAAGTCTCCATGCTCATTCCAGTCCTGATGGGTAAGGTAATCAGCCCTGCATTTCCCCACTGGTAACAAGGTACTGTTGTGCTGTCTTTCAGCAGCAATCCAGCAGCCCACCTAAAATGAGCTACTGCTTCCATTTGACTTCCCAAGAAAAAAACAAGCAGATATCAAAGCCATGCCCAACTGTCACTGACTGCAGAAAATATGAGGTAAGAGTGCCTGGAGACACAGGTCTCCAGGACAAAGCAAACCAGACTGCTATACCCATCCTATCATTGTTAGGAGAACCATTCAACTAAGCAACTAAAGAAGGTGCAGGCCCTGCTCAGGGGAATGGGTATTCCTGCAAATTTGATCAGGCTTGAGAAGCCAGATCATGGCTGAATCCATCCCTATTGGTTGAAAAGGAGGCTGTTTCTGCCATAGGATCTGAACTTGCTCTGTTAAGAACTTATTAATGAGGAATATTCCATTCTGGCAAACATATGAGGCTTAACATTTAAAATGTCTGAGAGACCATCACAAAGCCATCTCTTGAAACACTCTCATGACCCTTCAGGCAAGGAGCAGTCAACCTGAGCTGACTTATTGTCATCTTGCTAGTCATAAAAAAAAGAAAGGACCAGAGATAAAAAGGCCAACAATAATGTAATGCATGTCACCGCATCCAATTAATGCTGCTCTGAATCCAGCACCACCATTTCTCTCCTTTCACTTGAAAATTGGAATGATAGCACTTTGCAACCAAATTTCATGAGTTTACAAAGGAGCAGTCAGATGGGAGGGTGGCTTGAAAGGAAAACACAGGGCAGTGACTCCTGTCTGAGATGGGCCATCCTCAGGACCACAGCATTTTCTGCTGTGCAGCCATTCACACAGAACCGCTGTCCCTAGTCAGGTGTGAGCAACACATTGCATGGAGCATCCAAACTGAGTTAGGAGTGGTCTTGGTTAAGAAGAGGACAGCAAGGGACTATCCAGATATTAAAGGAGCAGAAAGGATCACATTTAACATCTGTCCAGATATTCAACTGAACAGATTCTCCTTGGAATTACAGTCCTGATATAAGGAAAGGGGTGATTCTCAGATCAACCACAAGCATAAATCAGAGTTTCCACAGAGAGGCTTGATGGGCATCCTGTGGCTGACCCAAACTCCTTTGGCTGGACTTAGGAAACAGGAAAAACAAAAGCTCTACCTTGTAAGCAATGCAAGTGTGAGCAGCTACCATGCTGCTTGTCAGAGCCAGTGCAGCTTGGAAAAAGTCATGTGGAGCCAACAAGCATGTCCTTGACAGGAGCACTCTTGAAATTTTAGCCCAGAGATATCTCACTGATTACTTTCAACTTTTTAAAGCAACATTGTCAAGAGAATGGAAAAATAAAACCAGCTGCCCTACATTTCTGGTAGTGCTTGAGAGCATCCAACCCAGAGCAGTGTTTGTCACTGTATCACACACAAAGGTGCAAAGCCACTTCCCTGGTCTTCCTCACTTCTCCTATACCTGTTCACAAGGCAGACCAGCACTGAGGGATGAAGACAAGGCACAGCTGAGGGAGCCGGGGTCTGACACAGGAGCAAGTCCTCAACCTCATACATGATTTCTCTTTCAGACACCATTCACCCCCTGGCTGTGCCTCATACTGCAGAAATGTTTCCCCACCATTCTGCCTCTCAGATTCTCTAACATATCCATACAGAAAACACCCCACCAGATTTTGAACACCCCCCAGTCAATTTCTTTCTTTTTCAGCTGCCTGCCAGCCCAGCAGAGGAGGGCTGGCTATTTGCAGAAATCAGCACTCTAATCCATTGACCTTTTCAACATTGTACAGGATTGTCTATTTCTTATCACCATAACCTATTTTAAGTAATCTTCTAGATGTTCAGTTCCTTCTTCTGCTTGCCTAAGGAAATATAAAAATTTACACCTATTGTAAAAGCATGAATAAAAGCTGATTGAGGAAAGACACAATAATGTGTCCATAATACTAACAAGCTCACTTGCACTGCATTTCTCTTTAAAGGAAGATTTGTCTGATTATCAACAGGGTGTTGATTTAGACTGCTGCTAAAATTACCACTGTAAAAGTAAACCCACTTTTATTGCATTAGTACAGAGAACAATTATGTACTGTTTAAACTTTTATGTCCATTGCTGGGCGCTGATCAATCTCTTAATGATCAAGCCAAAAAGGGTTCTGTGGCAAGAGATGATATATTTAGTGCACTTGGGATATTTTTTGAGGAGGTTAAAATCTACAAAATAAAAATCAACAGACCTTTTTTAGAATAGAAATCAGCAAAGTTGGTAACAGAATCAGGTATGGAATTTATGCCATTTTTAAATCAGGCTGTTTGACAAAGCCAAGTGAGGGCAACGCTTTAGAATGTAAGATTCACACTAACTTTACAGTTCTAAACAGACTTATCACATGACTGCAGCTATCTTTTGGGTTTTGTGAATGTTTTTTGCACTGATATTGTGCAATTTTTCTGAATATAACAGTGAGAGTATGAACTACATGCCCTACTAAGAGTCAGTCACCTTCAGTGATAACTATATGCATTTTGGTTACTCTTTACACAGTTCTCTGGTGACCTGATACTAGAGATGTAGAACACAAGTTTTCTTTGGCAGCAATGTCACCCTGTTCACATTCATGCACGCCTAATCTCAATTCTCTAATGGGTAATCACGAACAGCAAAGAAGGAGGAAGAATTTCGTGTGCATTGTGCAGGGTCTTTGCTGTGTACACTATCCCAAGAAATAAACCAGGAAGAAAACATTTTATATGAGCAAGCAGAGAGTTGCTTGGGTCTGCCAGTGTCCAGGTGCCATCAATTTCTGCTAAATGGAAAACATTAAAACTGGAAATGCATCTAGAGATATCCCTCCTTTGGTTTCAGCACACTCGGTATTGATTCAGTCCTTGCTAAGTGTTCCAACTGCTCAACAAGAACAGCAAGATCTGCTCTGCTCTGGCCATTGTGAACACTGTGACTTTGGGACTGTTTCTCTCTCATTCAGCTAAAATCAGAGTGGCTGGACTCTGGGCTTTTCAGCCCTACACAGCTCATAAGCAGCTCAGCCGCAGCTCCTCTCCAGGGCTATACTCTGGTCAGCAAGGACAGGGAGTTGGCAGCAGGACAAGAGGGCAACATTAAAAATACCAGTTGGAATCACTTCTGTGGATCATTTACAGAAAACAAATCTAAAAATGAAAAGCACATTTAGCTGAAGAACATTTCACCAGTCAGAAAGTCACTTGAACGCACTGATGAGGAGCACTTTGGAGAGCACTCAGGATCCTCTTCTTTTCAGTAAAGCTTCATGATGAGCTTTGCATAGACTTGCTTTCCATTTGGGTGATGTTGCTGTGTAGGAGTGACTGATACGAGTGGTATCATACTCACTGGTATGAGTGACTGATAACCCTCGTGGTGCAGGCTGGGTGGGAAGGCTGCATGCTTGAAATGGGCATCACAGGGACTGCCTTTCACACTGCCATATAGACCAGATCTTCCCTGAGAGAAACTCATTGGCTAAAACATTTCCAAAAAGTGAGATCATGCAGATTTAATGACTGATCAGAGAGATTTCTTAGATAACTCCCTCACCAAAGTAACAGAACTACCAGCAGACAGACTAAATGAAAGAGAAAAAAAAATCCTGTAATTCAGCCTATTTCAGTGCATAAGAGGTGGCACACAAAAGGAAAATCAGGTTGTTAAGGTACACTGGTTTCAGTTCTCAGCTTTGTCTAATCTTTCTGTCACGATGGGCAAATGACTTGACCTCCCATACCTTTAGTGCCTCAGTTTTGGAACAGGGAAGATTCTGCTGCCTTGATTACTTGGCTTTTAAGCAATTTGAGTGAGCATCTCTGTGGGGGTTTGTACAGTACCCAATACATGCTCTTTGTGGCTGTTTTGAGGGTAAAAGCTCCATCCTTTATGTACTACTGTAAACACCACAAATTAATAATCCCTGAAAGTTTTTCATTGCATCTCTGTAGTTCAAGAGGAGTGCTCTCATTCCCAGGCCACAGAAATGAGTAGAACAGACTGAATTCCTCATGCCTTCATCAAAGGACTTCAGCTGGGACATTGGCTGTCTGAGGGTTAAAGGTTTTCTGCAACCCTTCGAAGGCACTGGCATTGCCTGTGGAGTCTTCAGCCCAAACAAAAGAGCAAAGACCCTTCAGGTCTTTTGGGACTTAGAGCAAAAGAAATCTTTCTTTGAATTGAGGAAATCTTTCAAGAAGGGACTTCAGACCTATAGTGATAAAGGAAATAAAAAACATCTACACTGACAGCTCCAGTTAGGAGCAAACAGGCACAAAAGACTTTGAAAAACAACCAGCCTTTCATCTTCAATAGCAAGCTCAACAGCTCTGCACCAGCTGCTCTGTAAACAGTACAGCAAGGGAAAGAAAATCATTGGCAGCAAATGCATTAAACATGGCAGTGTCTTCGGATGACATATTTTGTAAATTTCCTCCTTAAAAGTTATGCCATTTCTTAAATCTAAAGGATTAGCTGCTGTATAGCAGCAGAGACATTCTTCAGGCAGCTGGCCAGCTTCATTACTCTTATTTCTTGCCAAGGTTCCCACAATGCAGGTAGGCAGTTTGGCTAAGGTGGGATGTCAGGTGACTTGGGTTCATCTCCTGAGTCTGCTTTACATTTTCAGAGGGACCTTGTCGTGGTTTGAGCTGATTGACTCACGTCAATCAACTCAGTTCCAACCCACGACAACCTTCAGCAAAGCACTTCATCTATGGGACCTGTTTTCACCTGGAAAAGAAAAGGAATTATTATTTTTTCTTAAAGCAGTCAGCGCTTTGTAACAATCACGGGCAACCTTTTATTGACTGTGGACCCATAAGAACTTTTCCAGGGGACAGGCAGGAACTGCTTGGGAAACTAAAATCTGTTAATAGAGTGACTCTTCCCAGCTCTGGACCACATAGGAATAGCCCAGGAGCACCCAAACACACATATGACAGGCTGAACTTATTCCAAAGTGTACGCTCCTAAACATCAAATCAGGGAAACTTCAGCTTAGACTTGGTGTGGTTTATTAAATTAAGTCATGTCATGCGAAATATAAACCACTCTAAGCAAGAGGTTAAAAGAAAGCACTGAGAATCACTGTACAGTATTTTGGATGCTAAAACAATTACATAATCTCAGTATGTATGTAGATGTATGGTGAGGGATTGCATCCTCTGATCAGTGTGGTTATTGGGATCCATTAACACTGAAGTGTCATTTTCTCCAACTTCCAAATTCCTTTCTATTATGAGAACTAGGTTAGAAATAAAGAAGCGCAGTTAAGAGCATCCAGCCATCACTTCTAATGCCTGTGGTAAGGCATGACAACACCTCCACCTTTGCACTTTCTCTTCATGCTGGAATCTATTGGGATTCTGGTCACTTAAACTTCCTAAACCTCATTTTGCTAACAGAAGAATAAGAATGCCAGACACTTCCAGAGTGCACCAAGGCTTAACAGTAACATGATACACTTAATACATCTGTACTGTTTAAAAGCCACTACAGGATCCTTAAGTAACTGACTGCCTTTGCAGGGAAGCAGCTGAAGATTGTTCCTGCAGCCAAGTTCACTCTGCTGATGGTAGCTCAGTCTCATAATCAACAGTGAACAAATCCTACCCAGCACCTCACACCCACTGCAGCTGAGCCCTAAAATGCCCCATTGTGTAGGCCACAGCCCTCTCTCACCTGGCACTTGACAGTCCCATGAAAGGCACCTGACACTGCTTAGTGGGAAGTGTTTGGGGCTCACATCTGTCCCTCGGTCTTTGCCAAGGTGTCATCCAAAGATTTCCACAGCAGGAAGCCTTTGCCAGCTCCTCCACTTCTGGCTAACTGGCTGTTGCTACACCAGATGCTTTCCCTTCCATCAAGCATGGATAGGTGACTTCTCAGGAACTGGCTTGAGAAGAGCACAGCTGTCTCAGTGTGCTAAAATAGGCACTTCAATTTGTTCTCCCCACTTTTGACCAGTGAAATAACATTCGGGCATCTGCTCTCTGCTTTAATTTGCTGCCAAACAGCCCCAGGGTTTCAGGAGACAGCATTTGGTGATTGCACTTGTAAGAATCCTGAACACTTGTCCAGCTGGTATGTGCACACTTACTAACCACTCCAGTGTGGGGAACAGCAACGCTGCATCCCATATGTTCTCAGGTCTGCACCTCATGTCTTACAGCAGGTAGCACTGGTGGCTCAACCCTACACACAGCACTTCAGAGCAATTTTGCTGGCAAAGTCCTTTAGCAGCTGAGTTGCTATTCAATACCTGGGAGACAGGAGCAGGCTTTGCTCCCACTCAGTTCAGCATTAAAAATCCTATCTTCTTTCCTCAAAGTTGATTCATGCAGCAAGTGTAGCCTGTGGAAAGCCAGTGTTTTACATACCTTGCCATGGTGAGTCCTTAGGACCTGACTTGAAGAGTATCCTTTAGCCAGAGACATGACATTTGCAAAGGGGGACCACAGACTGGCTGGTACAGAGCTAAGCTTTAAAAGTCCTGGTGCTGTGTGGACCTTGTGAGGATCCTCCCTCTTGTTTTAAGGGAACAGTATTAAGAAGTGTTGTCACATGGCCCGAGACAGCCACTAGTTTAATGGCAAAGGCAAATATCCTTCTGCTTTAGTCCCAAACCTCCTTTCTCTCTCTGGCAGCAGCAGCCCCTCAGGCAGTGACAGCCATAATGACACAAAAACCCTTACTCACCTCCTCCCTCCCCATGGTATTATTATCCTGATATAAAAAGGGGAAACTGAGGCAGAGAGCAAGGTGGCAACTTGTCCATGGCTGCTCAAGGCATTGCAGACAGTCAGGAGTCTACAGGAACTGCTGGTCTGTGGGCAGCATCTGTTTGCCTGCAGCAGCCTCAGGAAGCCAAGCTCTGCACATGGGAGGATGATTTTTCAGGTATCTACATGAGGTCTGAAGAATACCAGGATGACCAGACTCTGATCTGCAGCAGGGTTAAGGACCCCTGTCAGTGCCTGGCTTTCCCAGGGACAGTCAGCAGGAACAGGTGTGTCCCCCATTGCCTTGGAAGCCCCTTCTCCCAGGCAGGCAGAAGAGGGAGAGGTCTCTTCCCTGCTCCCCAGCTCAGCCTGCTTCTCACCACAGTACAACTGACCCCAATTCAAGCTGCTGACACTTATTTTCAGGGTGGTTCAGAGCTTCGTTATTTGTGAATGCCTTTTTGTGTAGCGCCATTGGCACTAGCACAGCCTGTTCCCAGCCTGTTCCAGCAGCTCCCCAATGGCTGAGGTGACAGGCTCCAAACAAGGCACGGGCTCTGAGCAGGTCCTCAATGGGGTCAGTCAGAGACAGCAAGCATCCTCGTGGATATTCCTCCCTTTTCCAGCTTCACCTCCCTGTACACAGCCTCCAGTTTCTGCTCTCCAAGAGCTCAGTGCAGCGACTGCTTGGTTCAAAATACACATATACATTTTTAAATGCCCAGCAGCAGGCTGGGTATTGACAAACTGCATGACACTGGGAGGAAGGCAGCAGAAATGGCTTCTGGGACTGCTTCGTGAGGATCACATTAAAACATATCCCAACTAAGCAGCAGGCCTGCCAGGTTCTGGGCCGGGAGCTGGCTGCACACATCAGGGAGATAAATGCTACAAGGAACAATCCACGATATCTGCACTTACTGTGAGAATCCTATATTTAAGAAAGGGAGGCTTCTCCAGGGGGGTTGCTGCATAAACTGGCAGCCAAGGACCAGCATCTGAAATGCTCACTGCCCTCTCCACATCCCGCCTGTAGATGCTGGCAGGCTCAGATTAGGGAAGAGGCCAAGGTATGTCCTCAAACAACTTCTCAGCACAGAGAGCAGGTGGTGAAGTAGTGGGTTAGCAAAACAAGAATAACTAAAGAAAACAGTATTACCAGGATAGATGTGTGTCACTTTGACCAACAGCCTGCCTAAAACTGCAGCCAAAGATGCTCAGGGAAAAATGCAACAACAGGGCAACTGGCACAATCCCAAACATTCCTCCAGCTCTTCCAGCTTCTGAGTTTGTAGCTCAGGTGCTTCTGTTGCAGAGGAAATTAATGACAAAGAGAACCCCAGCTGGGAAATCAGAGCAGAGCAAAGTCTCCCGAGAGCTGAAAACCTGCAAAAGCGTGCCAGGTGAGTGGTGATGCTTGGGAAGAACACTGATCTCTGAGTACAAGCAATACTCAAAGGAAAACAGCTGTGACCTGTGTGACAAGCCTTAGTGGGCATCTCAGTCTCTACAACACGGCCAGTGTATGACATTTTTCTTAAAGACATTTCACACTTGAAATTATATCAAAGCTTTAGGCAGCATGATTTTCCTGTCCCATATAATTTGGAGAATTCCCTCTTAGTAAGCATGGCTGGGACCGCTGCACAGTATCTCCTTTCTGCAGGGTCTCATCCAGGGCAGTGGCTCCAGCAAGCAGTCTGCATTTTGACAGGGTTGTTCTGCTCCTGCACACCAACACATACCTAATCCAGCTCTGCTGCCTTTCTGTCAAACCCTCGCTGTATCTGCAGGCACAGCACTGCTCCCAGACCTCTATTTACAAGTCACACCTTCTTCACTGCCAGAAGGGGAATTACTTTTTTCCAACAACAATAAACACCATTTATTGAATACTGAATTCAGTTATCAATGTTGGCTAGCCTTGGCTGCTCAGGAATAAAGACAAGAAGCTTTCACACACACAAGTAGGAGGTCCAGTCCTGACTATGCTGTTGAGAGGGTACAAAGCTAAAAAGCATCCTCAGAAACATCCACAATCAGCTGAGCTTGTCCTTGCTGTCAAAGGCTAAATTTCCCTATTTATGATATTCAGCATGAATGTCTTATTTTTCTATATAGTGTGACATTTGATTTTCTCTATAATAATTTTACAAGTAGCCTCTTGTCAATGGAAAACTATTAAAAAATAATTGCTTCAAAATCAGGCAAAAGTAATACTGGCCAAAGCCCAAGAAAATAGCCTGTATCATTGCTACAATAAAAATTAGACTTGTATTGCAAAATACCCCATGTTTTCAATTTTCCTTTGACAGTGTTAAAAAATTTATGCAGTTTTCTTGCTGGACATGGGACACAGTTATTGGGACACAGAAGTACCCAAAAGCAGCCCACAGCTTAACATACTAAAGCAGCATAAATCCAAAGAAGAAACTGCTGCCTTCACTATCCTCAAATAATTGAGAAACAAGAGCATTCAAGCAATACTGGAGAGGCTGAAACATTTTCTTTTTCTACTTTATCATCCCCAGCTGCACAGTCAGAAGTGGGAAAGGGAAGACCACAAGGAACAGGGTTAGCCACGGCCACATTATTGTTGGGCTGTCACTCTCCGTGGGATGACTTTTCAGTGCATTAGAGGCATTTCTGAATTAAACCCAGAGTTTTAACCAAAGACTTCTACACACTCCATTTTATTGATGAAAAAATCCCAGCCCATAATGCCAAGGGAAAGAAATCTGGTCTTTTTTCTCCAGGCATTTCTTTTTTCTCCTGGCAGTTCCTTGTTAGTTCAGTTGCTCTTTGTTGTTTTTCCCTTTCTTTACCACTGAACTTGTCCACCCTGCACCTGGACTGGACTGAGCAGACCCACCCTGCAGTCAATCACAGTGATTCACTCAACTCAAAAGGTAAATGGTTAAGCCCATATTAGAGCTTATTATTACTTACAGGAATGAGTAAATACTGTCCTGAAAGGTTTTGTATTTGGACACAGGTAAGTGTTTGTCCTACTGGGAAGCTGCTTTAATTCATTGTTCTCAGCTAAATAAACTAAAGAACACAAGCAAGCCACAGACATGCTGACGTGCAGCAAATCTCCAGCACATAACAGAGTGGCCAGCACACAAAATCCCATTAACTTATTCAAGTGCTTAGACATTGTCAGCTGAAAATAACTATATCACTACACTTTATTATTTAGGGGTCTTGAGTGCTCTACTAAGACAACTAATTTAATCTGATCACTTCTCATGGGTAAAGCTCAGGCTCTGCACCAAGACGATGATGACGACAACCTTCATGACAAGAGAGAAGTGTTTTATAACCTCCTCCATAAAACACCTGACAGGGCACAGACACAAGTCCTTTGTCCAACACACAAGTTACAGGCTAGTGTTGATCATCCTGTGAAATGAGATGAGCAAATCATCCTCAGCTAAATCAGGTCTCTTGATGGCAGGAATGGATTTACCAGCTTTGTCCCTGCAGCCAAATGGCACATCTGAGATCATCCAGTCTGAGCAGAACGAGTGGCTGCACTCTCCCATGACACCAGTTCAGTCAGGCTCTTCTCAGGTGACAATCTGGGTTAATTTCAGGGGTTAACACCTGAGCTCAGGGCAGCAAACACTGCACAGGGCAGCTTTCACACACAGTGTCCTGTGGCAGAGGAAACTTATTTCCTTTACCTGAACAGAGAGAATAAACCCCCACTATGGCCAGCAGATTTCAGAGGCCTTAATACATGTGGTGGGCTGGACAGAGAACTAGGGAACAGCCAGCCAGGGGTGTTTTACTCTAGATCTTTTCCCAGCAATCCCAGACACCAGCTATTACACCTCAAAGCTCTGGATCCTGTCCCTGGTCGAGCAATGGAATTGGGTAAGCAGTGAGGACCAGCCAGTGGAGGACTCTGCTGAGCCTCAACACTTGTTTCTACACATGGATTCATCACACACTTCCGCACCATAAATCTCCCTTGTCAGTCACACCAAACCTCCTGGGAGGAGAAGCAGCCAGGCTGTGAATTACTGTGCAGCTTTCCCTCTCCCCATGGGTGCCTGCACACCTGAAGGAATGAAGGGTGGACACACTTAACCTTCCCAGAACTAGCAGAATCGTGATCTTTCCAATGTGGATGAGTCACTTCCAACTGGGTTATTAAGTTATTACATTGTATTATTATATTAACGTCATTGCCATTTTCAGGAGAAGATAAACCTAATTTTAATCTGCTCTTAATTGAAAGCTTATCAAGAGACTGGCTCCATCCCTACACAGTCAGACAGCTTTTTTTCCTTCTGCTTCCCTTCCCCCTCTCCATACACTGCACTCTATGCTGATGAAAAGAAACATCTCTATTCATTAGAGAAAGACCAGCTTGGAGTCGATCAGGCCTGTTAACCTACAGCCTGGGCTGTTATCACAGAGCAGACCTTTCCTCACAACAAAAAAACTGTTGGGGGCTGCAGCTTGGCAGCCTGATGCAGGGGATTTGCTGCTGGTTTTTATATTGAAGTACTTGACAGTTTCCATTAGAGGACGTGAGAATATTAAAGATATTTGAGCAGCTCTGGAAGAAAGTTAAGTATATAATGCAAGTTGACTGTGCAGATTTTAATTACAGATTCCCTCAAAAATCCATAGAAACTCTGATTAAACTCCTAATTACTTTTAAAGAAGTGAATAAGCGGTCAATAAGATGAACAGCAGCCTCTCTTCTTCTTTCTTTTCCTTTTCTCTTCGTCTGAGCAAGCTCTACAGTGATAGCAACTGCAGATGTATTATCACAGGCAAGTTAACAGAAGACCAAGGGGGAAACATTTCTCTAAAGACTCCTTCTAAAAAACTTTTTGCGACATCTTCAATACCAAGGCTGGCCCTGAAATCAATCAGGTCACGGTGATTTACACCAGCAAGGGATGTGCCTGTTGCCTCCAGCTGTGACTTCATGTTGCAAGATTACATTGGCTTTTCCAGCAGAGCTCTGCCTCCCCACACAAGCAGTGCTGGCCTTCAGGAGCTGTGGTGGGGTTTCACACCTTTTCCAGATTAGGGAAGTGATGCTCACAGAGATGTGGGCCTTGTCCTAGGGGCCAGGGCTTTACAAACAGCCTTCCCAAACATGTCACATAACCACGCTGAGCAGCTTCACTAATCCCCTCTGTCAGGCCATGGAGCTGGCAGCACATCTCCCCTGAGAATAGCAGTCCAAGGTCACGACTCTATCACAACTACTATCTCCACAGCTGAAGATGGGGTGCCTCTGTGCTAAGCAGAGCACCAGCTCCTGGCATATAGAAGTACCTGTCTTCCAAGGGGGACGTCTTACTGGGTGGGGAGAAACTTCTCAGCCCCAGACCTGTGGCCCATGTTTCAGCCCCTCCACCCAGGCCCAGCCCTGCAAAGTGGATGCACCTGATATCCACACTCATTCTGAAAAACAAAAACTGTTTCCCAGCAAGACATTTTAGTGCCTCCTCAGAACTTGCTCAAATCTGCTGGACTTGCAAAAAAGCTTCTTTCTTCTGAGTTTAGCTGAGACCCACAGGAAGCTACAACCCATGTTCCTCACCCCATGAGCGTCATCCCTCTCTTTTATGGCAGTTTCTGGCTCTCACTTAGCCAGAGCTTTGCTACCACTGTGCCAGAGCAGGACAAGCCCTGCTCACTTTCTCTGGGAACAACAGGACTAAAAACATTTAAAAAGAAATATCTCCCCTAAAGTAATTCAAATTCTGAAGGTGGGACTCACTCTGAGATGGTGTACAGCAGCAAGACATGCTGTGCAAGCAGTGACTGTCCCCAAGGCAAAGCCATGCTTCATCTTCCTGTCTTCTCTCCAAGCCATTATTGTTTATTTTGCTGTCTCAAATGCCCATAACTTTAACCCTGCAAATAGCTTTCATTTCCCCATCACAGGAAGGAGAATGAGAGTGCTTCTAGGGGAACAGCATCTGTGCCTGTGCGTGAAGACTCTCATTCTCTATCTGTATCACCACACTCTGCCGCTCACATGATTTTTTTACATTTTCCCCACAGGGAAGACTCACAGTTACCAAAACCCACTCTTATACCACTGCCAGATATTTTCTAGCTAATGAACATGTCTGTGAAGCAGCACACCAGCTGCTGAGGGACAGTAACCACCAATCTCTCCATCCCTGCCCACAGTGCCAATGCATTTTATATTCTATGATGTGGCTAGAACTGTCCTCACTGTATCTGACTGCCCAGATCCCACACTTTTATCTTTCACAAGCCTTTCAGACTAGTCCCCAGATATGGAGAGACCATAACCACAGGATGCAGATTGCCTCTGGTAGATTTGTTGGTTCAAGATGACCAAAGCCATATTGTGCTCTGCATACAGCACCTGGGAGAGCAGGGCTCAATGCTGGCTTGGAGCTCTCAAGGCTTTTGCCATAGAAATAATTTTGACAGAAGTAACATGGCCAAAATAGTAAGGCTATAGGGCATGGACATTCAAAGACTGATTTGTCTTCTTTGGCAGAAAGCTTCAGTGGGGCCTTCAAAGGGAGAAAAATATCCTAATAGGATGCTTGGGTTAGAAAGAGAAGGAGATTTTGGGGTGTGTTGGAGAGTTCAGTCAATTCCTAAGCCTTGATCCAAGTGAATGGGTGTAAAGAGAAAGAAGCTTGGAAATGGAAGGAGGGAAGGAGCTTGCTCTGCAACCAAAGCTATGCAATAAGGCATATGTGGCAGTGACAGTGTGAGAATTTACAGTATAATAAAGATATATATGGCCATTTGGAACAAGCTATTTCTAACATAAAATGACTCTGTATATTGATTGCCCCAGGAATTTGTACAGAACACTACTTCCAGCCATATAACTGAGCATATTATTTACTCACTATAAAAGCTGGATAAATGGCCAGGCTCCAGGAGGGTGTGAGGCAACAGTAGTTGTTCATTGACAGATGAATGGAAGGAGGTTTGAGTGTGACAGAGAACATCAGGATACTGGGAACTATATTAACAGCTTTCACAAGTCACTGCAACAGGTGTATCTGCTCGTTCCTCAAAAAGGTGAGGCCATTTCAAGGCCCTCTTGAGAAGGCAGGAGCCCAACACACAGGAGAGACTGTATTTCTCCTCTGAAGCAGCGCTGAGAAATGAGAAGTCTGAGTCTAGCAAGTCCAGAAAGCATGAGGGGCTGAACCAGAGCAGGCTCTTACACAGCAGCATACTAGCAATCACGTGAGGCCCCCAGCCACGGATGTCCAGCTAGATCCCACATCACTCACTTCAGGTGTGGGAGAGACGACAGCCATAGCTCAGCCTCTGCCTTGCTTCCCACCAGCCCAAGGCCATACTGGCCTGAGACAGGTCCTCCACAGTACTGAGAGTTACTGGCTCATTTCCAGCTGGATGGAAATGCCTGAACAGCAATCTGTGGTTCAGAGTTGACAGTTCCAGAGCCCTGTTTCTCATCCCGACAGACCCCACGGCATAATGGTGTTCAAAGCAAAATGATGTTGCAGGTTTCCTTGTCTCACAAGCAGACCATAAACTTCAAAGCATTTCCCAGGAAATGTGACGGACATAGCAGCTGGGAATTTCCTTCCAAAGTAAAAACAAAGGAAGAAAGTCTGAAAATGAGGGGAGGTATAGAGAAATATCTTTTGGCCTGCCAGCAGATAAGCAAAAAGTAGGGCTATCCCAGAAACGGGGAATTCTGCAGTTTAGCAGCCCTACTGCAACTGTGTTCAGCATATTGACAGTTTTGCCTCAACTTCTAGAACAGGTGAACATGCAACACAATCTTGAGCATTCTCCTCCCCATCTCCTTGCCTGTCACATTCCATCACAATGTTATGTGCAGGCAATACCAAGTCTAGATAGATGTCCTAGGCAGGGTCTGCGTCATTTCCATTATGGTTAAGTGTCCAGACTGTCATAGCAGTTACATGCAGAGAGCCTAAGGACTGCCCAGACAGGTGACGGGGTCTTGACTCATGATTTCAGCTCATCAGTAAGTTGCTCTAATAATGAAAATAAACTCCCATGTGTGTTAGGCTATGACAGGGTTGTAAAACTGGGTTTACGTTTTCAGCACAAAGCCATGCCATTGCAGCAGCGCAGGAGACCATGAAGGCTGAATATTCTTGTACTCCTGCTGCCACCTAAAGGAAATGCCTCAAAAACGTTCTGAAATATCCTGGAATAAATGTGTTCTGAAATATTTCAAAATAATGCAGGTTAGAGTGGGCTTTTAGCTGAAGAAGGATCCGTTTGGGAAAAGGACTATTACAAGCAGGATATTTTTGTCTCCAGGAATCAGCTCCAGCATGCTGGCAGATTTTCAACAACCATGATGGCAAGTGGATGGGGTCAGGGAACTTCTGCTGCCCATAGAGGACTCCAGCTCCAGCTGCGACCATCCTGATGGCCATAGTCTAAGAGCACAGATGAGAGAAAGTTTGTATATGGGAGCAATATCTCTCATTACATGAGCTGACCTAAAAAGAAAACCAAAACAGCTTTAGGATCATTTAAAAATCACCTTCAAATCATTTAGGGCTAAACAAAAATACCATCAGTTCTTGTTCAATGGATCCTTCTGAAACAGTTTTCTTAAAGGCACCTGATTCCTCTGTTTGAATTCTTCCCATTATTCAGGGGAGATACCAGGTCCTTTGGTGCTTTTGAAGAGATGGTGACCAGGTGAGGCCAGCTTTAGAAATCTGGCACCATGTCCTCTTTGGGCCAGCTGTTCCTGATGTTGGCTGCCTATGTAACTCACTTGGATTAATCCATTCCTTTTGGATTTATTTGCTAGAATTGGGTATGCTCCAACGGTATTGGTGGTAGCTGGGCAAAGGGGAGATTTATAAAAGGAAATGTTCCCATATTGTGCACAAAATAGCGATAACTTTGTTCAAGCTTCTATGCTGACTAAATGCCCAACACCAGAAGTTTTGTACAGTCAGCACTACTGAGCCCACGGAAATACTAAACTGCCTCGTAAATTGGAAGCCAAGTGGAAGTATTACTTAAATGCTCAAAAAGTATAATTTGCTGGTGCAGATCAACAAATAGCCTTATTAAATAGAAGGAGCATTACTACATGAGTTATGAAACTGGCTTTATAGCTTTAACTATGGAGTTCCCATTTTAATAACCTTCTGGTTAAGGGGTACGAGAATGGAGCCTCTTTAGTTTTCCCCATGTGTGGGCATGAGGGCACGCATGGAAAACGTGCATCTGGCATTTGGAGTGTTCGAGTACAGAAATTTCATTGTCATGTGCAAGAGGGCAGGAGCACTCCTCATGAACAGAATGGAACCTCCCACCTGGGACACTGGCAAAACCTCTCCAGACCAGGATGATTAAGTAGATGCTTCCAGAGATCTCCATATGAAATGATATGTTTGTCAAGATCAGGCAGCAGTGCATAAGCTTCAGTGCACAGTACACTCTGATGAATCATTCCATGACATGAATATCTGGCAAACTTATTACCTTCCCTACGTATTTACTTTTTGGGATGAGTGAACACTGTGTTGTCCTTATTTCACAGTAAGTTAAGCTGAAACGCGTACGCATTAAGCAATTTGCCCCAAACTATCATATTGTGATGTGTCATTTGATGAAAGCTGCTGTTTCCTGGTGTTATTCAGGAAGCCATTTGACTCCCAGCCTGTGATTAATGTCTTGCCTGAGCAGTCTTGTCAGGAGATGTGATTTCTACATATGCTTTCCTCCTCCACGTGTTCCACAGAAACTGCATCTACCCACTTTGGCCTAATACTTTCCCCATTTATCCTCACTAGAGAAATTTAGCTTCTCTTGAAAGTGCAGGAAGAAGCTATCTAGGGTACCAGGCATAGATGGATATGACCTTTTAATTAAATGTTCTGAAACTGCTGAGGAATTGGAAATGGAAGACAATATGGAATATTTTGAAAACGAGAATGAAAAAAAATAATAATCCCTTCAAAAGGATCATCTCCTTGTGATGTCTGTCTTGCTTTCACTCCCAGACTGCACCTCAGGTCCAGGATTCCTATGAATCCTTAAAATAAAGACAGCACAGAAATGATGGTGTGCCCTGTCCCAAGGCACAGTGCAGCATTAACTCCACAAGCTAGAAGTTCTCATGACTGATGTCAGAATAAGTATGATATCAGAAGATGGAAGCTAACAGGGAAATCAGAATGATGATATTTTATTTTACCATTTAATTCCTCAACTACTCAAACTGGAAAGTACTTTTTTTCCTTTAGTACTGCGTTGTTTTCTGCAGAATAAAAGAACTCCCAGAGTCTTTAAGCATAGAGGCAGTCAGGTAACTCCCACTAAGTATCTCTGCACGTGTGACCACAGACGTGGTCTCTTGTACCTGCAGCTAAACAAAAGTGACACCTGTAGCCTAACCCAATGAAACCCATTCTCATTGACATAGTTCTAGTCATTGGAGGGAGACCAACTCCTCTGGCAGGCAATTTACCTGCTCATCTCCAACCTTTGCCTTGGGAAGAGAGGAAGTCTTCTCAGCCTATCGTTAGATGACTTGCAGGGAGAGGAAAGGACCTCTGCCCCAGAAGATTCGGGAGGCTGCATGCCAAGTCCTGCACAAAATATACACATTAAAAAATCAAGACTAGAAAATCACACACATACCCCCTCTCTGAGGCAGGAGCATGCTGTCCAAAATGTGTCCCTGAAGCCTTGGGCTATCATGTACTTCTCAAACAACTGAAATTAATTTTGCTTGTAACTTCTTATGAAACAGTGTCTCTAATACTTTATTTGACACACTGTGTTCTTACCTATATCTATTAATTTTTGTAATGATACGCAGGGAAAAAAGGCAAACAGGTTTCCATGGCATGCTTTGGTTCTGAAAACAAAAGAATGACAGAGTTCTCAGTGCCATTCTCCTCTCCAAAGCCAAAGCCCTCACTGCCTCTTGTTGTTACGCCAGAATCATATATACTCCAGTGTAGTGCCCTTATGTATTATTTGGTTGTGGTCTCCTCCACTTTAATGCAAGCTATTGTGTTTCAAAGTTCCAGAGACAAAGCAGAGCAATACTATGCACAGCACATGCTGTGCAGATGCTAACTCTTGTAGGGCCTTAAAAGCACATCTGTAGCTTTTGCACACCAGGAAGACGAAGCCATACTGACATAGCTTTTTTGCCATTAAGGAAAATATGTAATTGTTCCTCAGGATCTTTGCTCCTCTGAATAACCTCACAGCATTTCAGCTATCAGGCCTTTCCTTCAATGGAAAGTCATCCTGCTGGGTCACTTATCATTGCTGCTGCCACAGAAAAAAAGCAAGATGGGAACTTGGGTGACAGATCAGGGACATGGAGAGCACTTCGTTTTATCTTGGCAATGTGAAGGAGAAAGGATTTTTTTTTTTTTTTGTTAACATGTTGCCTGTGGAGATGTTCCCATCCTGTTAGCAGTCCCAAGTCTATCTGAGGAATTGCACACATAATCAATGACATCAAATATGAGAGGGACCCATGAAGCAGAACAAACTAACGTGAGGATTCACACTTGCTTTGAGAGACCCTGATCTATGGAACACCCTAGAATCCATTTCCATCAGTCATGAATTTCCCAAGTTCTTCCCAGCTTTAGTGCAACACTGGAATACCCTTATTTTCTAACTTAAAGTTTTGAAAAGGGTCCATGTAGAGAGACCAATGGTAATTTCCACATGCCTTAGAGCACCCAGTCAAACCCACTCCTCTGCATCCACTGTCCTGGCATCGGACTTTCTGCAGATATAAGCCTAAAAATGAGAGATAAAAGCCCTCCTAGTACTACCAGAGGGGCACCTTTCTTATCTGCAAGCAGGAGACACCTGCAGGCCAAGTTCCACTGTGGTAATTGCCAAAAAGGTCTAATAAAAGTCGAAGTCAGTACTTGAAATAACAATAGACCACAGAAAAGTAAAGGAACAGCAGAGCCTTCGAAGCATCAAGGGCAGACAGTTTGCAGGGCAGAGAGTTTAGGGGGCAGAGAAACCCAGGCTCTGCCCCTGGATGCTCTCTCACATGCACAGATCCATGGGCAGCTCTGTAAAATTACTGTTTTACCTTATGTGAGCTCAGTGCTAATTACAGGAGTCCAGACTAGGAGAAAAACCCGAGGCATTAGAGGCCAATGTGTTTAGGCCAGAAGGTAAAGAGGAGTACAAGCAATAAAGAGAATTGTATTAAAGATTTGAACCACCTGCAAGAGGACTAGAAGATCTATAAAAACAAGGCAAAGTGAGTTAGGAGTATTATTAAGGAACCAGAAAGAGATACTGAGTACCAGACTTACAGAAAGGTTCTCAGGAAGCATAATGCACTGTGGACAAGTCGGTACCAGACAGAGAGTAAACAAGACGATTACTCCAGTAAAAATGTTAGGGATGAACTGGAGTCAGCAGGTGATGAAATGGGGGAATTTATGAAGTGACTTTTTTTTCTTTCTGCCTCTTTGCAGCAAGGGAGGACCCAATGCCATGACAGAAACAATATATCTGGGAGGGAGAGAAATAAGTGCAGATAGCCACAAAAGTGGTGCTGGAAAATATAGGGCATTCACCATTGCCAGATACATGAAACACCCAGTTAAAAGAGAAAATGCACCTAACAGCTGTGTGGGAAAGGGAGATAACAGCCAGAGAGCATCAGATCTAAGGAAGATAACAGTGCTAGCAAAGGAACACAGTGTATTAGCACAGCACTGAGACACCCAAGCAGGACCAGGGGAACCAGCAGGCAACCTGACATCCCCAGGACCATGAGTCTGCTGCAGCTACCCTATGAAGCCCCATTTCATCAGGCCCTGCAGAGCTCCACGGCATGGCTGATCCAACGGCAGATACAGAGCACAAAGGAATTTGGCAATCTGCTTGTAACACTACTTTGATGTAGCCCCAGACAAATAGGCAAAGTCTTATCCCCGTACTTCATTATAATATTCAAGTAGGAAAAATTGGTGTGCTTCAGATATGAGTGGAAGCCTTAAGCAGGACAGCCAGAAGACTGCCACAGTCTTTAGCTGGGACTCTGAGGACCTGTCATTAGCTCTGCCCACGAGCCAGAGTAGACACTGGGGATTCACTGTACTTGGTTCTTTCCACACACAGCAAGGAACAAGACTGTGAAGGTGGAAGGGAGAAACTGAGACATAAAGTATTACAGAGGCTTGGCTTCTTCCTTCACAGAAGTCCATGGCACAAATGGCAATTCCTTGTAAATCAGTAACAGCTCCAGTCAAGCCAGTACAATTACTAGAGTTGAAAGGGAATCCAATCCATTTAACTGGATCTGTTGGATTTTACATTAGCCCTCAAAAATCCCCATTTCAGATGGAAAGAAGATTTGCAAGGAAAACAGACAAAGTACACAAAATAGCTGTATTTCACCTCTTCCTTAGACTCCTGACGTGGGTGGTAAGATGAGGCATGGAGGAGTGATGATACTAAAACACCAGACTATTTGCAAACAAAACTCACCACTCCTACTCTAACAAATGCTTCTGCATGGGGTGGGTTCTACAGAACAACGCTGTCCTCATAAAAGTATCCAGAAAGGAAAAAGTGCAAAAATTATAAGGCCTGATCCTGATACACACTTTGTACCTTATCTGATGTAATGCTTGTATTCCTACAGACATACACACAACATTTTTCTTTAGAAACAAGGCATACTTGTTTTTCAGATTAATTCTAAAATGTGAGTAGTCCCATGCTTGCTAAAAGTAGGAGGTACACTTCCAAGTTTACGTGACCGGTTAGGGAATAAATGCCCAATGCTATCATGCCTATTTGGTAGCTGGTTCACTTCTCCTGACCCACAGTTAGCCCTTATTTAGTCCTTAACTAGTCATCAGTGGCAGTGATTAATAAGGTGAATTGCCACTCAGGAGACCTAATTTCCCTCCTGCTTCTTCTGCTGTGTCTGTATTGATAGCGAATTCTTTATACTAAGGATGGTATGGAGCACATCCACCTATTTTTTAGGTTTTGTACCTATTTCCATGGCAGTGCTGCTCCGGCTCAGTTCTCCAGGACAAATGAATGTTTTAAAATGACATTTCCCATAAGCATTAGCTCAAGGGACTGTATATGGCAAATTTACAACTCTTCCCATTTGTCTACAGAAAGATGAGGAGCATGACTGCTTCTAAATAACAGGCTTGAGGATATAATTCATCTCTCTGCTTCCATCCCTCTGTCCCAGAGACTCTGAAGCCAAAAAGACACAGTTCATTACCACTTAGTTGTTATTTGGCCGAGGTTCAAATGGCAGAAATGTGCATCTTCATGCGACAGACGAGGATCAGTTCAGCCTTGTGCTGTGCATGGCAGCAGAGGTCATGGCAGCCGAGAGAGAGCCTTCACAGGTTCTGCATGTGCCCAGGACAGCTCAAGAGATCAGCACAAGAGGGGAAGAGACAGTCAGTCTAAATGAAGTTATTGTCCTGCCTTTTCTTCTGAGCTCTGCAGAGCCAGGACCTTGCCCCAGGGGTATGACAAAGCCCTGGCACCAGAGAGAGATCACTGGCATCACAAGTCTGAGGGATCCAAAACAGCAAGACCCCCATCCAGCTATACCACAGGTTCCCATTCAATCACAGACATGACCTTCCCCTCCCTTCCTCCTTCTGTGCTGACAGCTGTGCAACTTTTTCCTCCTTCCCAAATGCTCTGAGGCTTAGCACATTGATACAGATCGGGAAGAGGGCAGAGCAGACACCACTCCAAGTGCAAAGTGCACAGTGTCTGGCAGGCGCAGGTAACCGGCTGAGTGATGGGTGCTACAGCAACACTCTCAAGTAAATAATAAATCTGTCTGGGCTGTGATGCACATTGCACAGCAACTAATGCTTCTCTCTGCAGAGATGATGCTGAAGAACAGTGTCTGGCTGCGTGCTCAGCGGCGACCTGCCCCTGAACATGGGATAGCTGTGCAGGGCCTCACCACACTACCCTGACTTTGAGGAATATTACAGTAGCTTTAAAGCTCTCAGATATTAAGAGATCATTACTCACTGTCTCCTCTGAGCTGATGGAGCCCTTGCCCTACGTGTTCTCCATTTAACAAATGTCACTGTTTTACAACACACTCCGCTAAGGAACAGAGGAATCTTTCAGTTCAAACAGAACTGCGACAGATTTAAACAGCCAGGAGCACTTCACGCTTGCTTCCAGCAAAGCAGCTGTGCAGCCTCAGGTCAGGGTAACAAGCCCTGAGAGAAAGTGCCCTGAGCAGAAGGGCTTTTGCTGGCAAACCCTACCCTCCCTTGCAGCCAGTTCCAGGCTGCACAGCAGACCCAGCAGTGAGGCTGAGGTGTATCCAACATCATGCAGGAAACCTGCAACAGATTTAGGGCTCACAAACTCCAGCTCTTGCTCAGCTGACCAGCACCATACGGGATGAGCTCTGGATAGATGCTGCAGTCAAGCCTCCAAGGTGGGAGGAGAGGCCAGCATGGAGCCGAGAGGGGTCTTCCCATCTGGGCAGCACTGGCTCAACCATGCTGTGGTATCTTCTTCCAGGCAGTGGGTGACTGAGTTGACATCGAATCATCACCGTTTCTAGCAAATATGAATGTTTCCCCTATGCTAACCCAGCACAGAATGTGAAACCCTACAAATTTAGTCAATAGTAATCATGAACATACATCCCAGTAACATTGCAAAGGACAATTAATAATTGTACTCCTGTTGATACAGAAAAATATATTTTCTCATAGCTAAGTAATGTCTTTAAAATCTAAACTCAACAAGGATAAAATGGCACAGAAAATCTACAGTACCATAAAAACTTCCATTCCAGTGCACAATGGATTTAGTACCATTATCTAAAGATAGTATGTGTTCCTTCTCTACTGAAATCATCCATTTCTCATCTATGGTTAATTACTTTATATGAGAGATGCTTAAAAATTATTTCTCCCATGTGGAAAACTTGGATGAAAATGAGAACATTCTGCTTTAGAATCAAAATCCTCAGTAGAAAACTTGGGTTGTTTTTCTTTTTCCTCATCTGCTCAAAGCACTGTATTAAAAGTTTTGAGTTTTGGTTTTCTATAAATATCAGCTTCTCAGGCCTTTTTTTTTTTTTTTTTTCCCAAAGAAAGCAAATGCCCTCCATCATTTGCTGTTTTCTGTTTCAAAACTAGAATTTTGTTGGCATTAAGTCTAACCATGCATTGCACCAGTCTCAGTGCTACCACAGCTGGCTAATAGCCAAAAGAACTCAGAATTGCTGACAGACACTTTTGTTTTAGTGCTCTGACACTGTGCCTTGCACCAATACCCTGGGTTGTGCTCATTGAAACAAGCACTGTGGAGGGAAGATGAATTTGCAAAATGAGACTCAGGGACAAGGGTACACAGGATTTTTGAACACAGCTCCTTGTCCCTTCAGTATTGTGCCAGAGGCATTTTGGCAGTCCTCAGCACTGGTTTCTGGAGGCAAAGTGATTCTCTGCAACCACAGCAGGAACAGACTTTTTCACCTCTTACCCTAGAACCAAACAACCTTCCCCTGGGCCTTATCAGAGCCACCCATTTGTGAAATGGTTGTGCAAAAGGGATCTAAAAGGCAGGAGGAACTTGGATGCTATTCCAGCTCTAATGTAATAACAGAGGGGCTGCTCAGGAGTGATGTACTCTGTGTCCCTCAGTCCCTCCAAGATCCCAATTAATACGATTCCATTAACTTCGAAAGGTGTGCTAAGTAGTAATGCTCTGGGCCATTAATTCTCACAACGTCAGCATGCTCTTGCTGTGACATTTGCCTTAATTAGTATTATAACCCACTACCTTGACTGCAAGCTTCACAGGTAATAATTCACACCCAAGTCCCCTATAAACAGAACTCCAGGTGCTCTCTGCTAGAAACTGCACATGGTAAAAAAAGGCACAGAGGTACAGGATTTAAAATGTAAGAAAAAATAAAAGGGGTTTAAAAGGTGTTTCCTGAGTTATTGTATCTCTTTGATCCTAAGTTACCCCCTAGGGGTCTGTTAGACTCCAAAACTGACCATTTATGATGTTCTTTAGAGATCCACCAAAAGCAATAAACTCAAGAAAGTGTCTCTGGATGGCTTTAGTCTGTAGCAAACTCTAGGCATCTTGTAAAATCTCTGTATGCATCAGACTGAGCTCAAAAGGATTTGGTCCCATGAAAATGAGAAACAAGGTCCTCATCCACCCTGAAAACAGCCCCTGAACTACTCAGACTGCTGCCAGAAACCCATATGACATGTGTGACTCTGGTTCTGCCTCAGTGGGAACAAGGTAGTCCCTGGGGAGACAACCCTTAGGGGGTATTTTCAGTTTAGAATGGGGCAAGTATATATGCCATAGGAGGACACATACCCAAAAGAGGAAAAATAGAAACTACACCAACTTTCCCACAATTTCTTAGTTTCTGCTGTATTTTAAAACAAAAAACTCTTACAGAAGGGAAGCAATGATAAATGGTACCCAAGAACACCACTGTAATAAGAAATAGGTGAGAACCACTGACACACAGGGAAACAAGCAGCCAAGGCCTGTCCAGCCACCAGGCACCCACATATATGGCCTTCACAGCCATCTCCTGCAAAGGCAGCAGTCAGAACTCACATCTTACTACAAAAATAATTTCCACAGGCCAAAGGATAAGGACACCTACCTTCATGTTAGGAACCCTTACACATATGAGCTTAGTTCACTTTCCCCCACAACTTCTAAAACTTGAGAAGTACTAAGTACTGAAAACAGTCAGCAAAGCAAATGCCAGTCTAGGCGGCATTTTCTGAATGAGCCAACTGCAAGAAACTTAGGAGAGAAAGAGCTGATGATGCCTTGTAACATTCAAGCTCTTGAGACAGATACTGTCTCAAGTCTCTCAGAACATGTAATGTTGCTAAAGGGCCAGATCTCCAGCAAGGCATGCTGGCAAGGTATCAGCACCACAGGACAATGATGCCAGTAGGTAGGGGCCAAACAGTCATGAAGAAAGGTGTAGGCTGATGGAAGGATGTGGATATTGAGTAAAGACACGGAATGTAAACAAAAGATATCATCTCCTTCAAAGACGGTCTGTTTGGGATTGACTCCAGAAAGTGGCAGAGGTTGGGATGCACAGTGTGTCTCCTAAATGCTCTCTCATCGTCCACCCAGACACCACAGATGTTCCTGGTAACAATCCCTCTTGTAGCTAAATGAGATAACGTGGATGGCTGAGAGATGCCAAAAACATTGTTCCCAGATCACTAATTCCTTGTTTTTCCCGCTGAGACTGCCAAGAGGAGAGGCACTGGCTGCCAGTGAGAGTTTCTGAAGGCAACATTACTTCAGAAAGAATTCAGATGAGACCAAACAACTCATTTCCCCCCAGGATTTCATTTCCATCACCAGGGAGGAAAATGTAATCAAACTCTGCAGGCCTTTGACACTGAAGCCTGAAGATCCCAGTCTGATCTCTATTATACTCAAGTAAATCGAGGCCTGCTTGATTGTGCCACAGACTCAGTGACATTTCACCGCTGCAGTATTAAAAAGGTCCCAGATATCACCTTCCCTGATGCGCATTCTGAAAGGAGATGGAAGATACCTTGATTAAATTCACTGACTTTTTCTTCACATGTGAGACTTGGCCAATTGCTAAAAGAAAGGAAGAAAAAGTCTTGATGTCAAAAAGGAGGTCTGTGCTGGTGCAGGACCTGGAGCAGGTCTTCCCTATACTAGGCCAGTAAAAATTCACTGGATGAGAGGTTAAGAGAAATGAGTAATGACATCAGTCCTCATCTCCCATGTCCTTGCCACAGCACCTGGATTTTCCCTGCCTTCCCTCCAGCTTCATGACCTACGAATGACATGGGGGGAACATAGCAATGCTTGGAATCTGGCCCAGCAATCCTGCACTTCCCCTCCCACAGCACACAACCCCAGCACATGAGCTCATCGCTCATGGGGTGTTTGGCCTGGGGCAGCATCCACCCCACCAGACTGACACCCCCCCATACACACACCAGCATCCTTCCTCCTTCCCACCAAGACTGAGAGCCTCAGTGATTCTGGTCATTCTCCAGCTTTCTGCTAGAAACAGATTGAGGTACAGACCAGAAAAAAAACCACTTGCTTGAACCACACTGAGTGTTATGTTTTGATGAAGCATGATGGGTTTTGCAACCACCAAGGGATCAGTCATAAACATCCATTCCCACTTATGCAGTCATGAGCAGTTACTCTCAGTGGATCTGAAAAGCAATACAAGACATAGGCCATCAGCAGGTTAAATGAAAAAGAAGCAAAAGAGATGGGCATAATCCAAATTATTGCTCCAGTCCCACTGTGTTCAGTCCTAGAAACATCTCAGAGGTTCAAGCCACAGGATTTCCAAACAGCTCCCTGACCCTTCACACTTTAGGAAGGCTGAGACTGTCTTCTGTGGCTTGACTTGCAGTGCCAAATTTTTTTTTTCTCAGGGGCTGGTCCAAGTCTGTGGACTGTACAGCCTGCAGGATCCAAAATTCTGCTAAAAACCACTCTACCTCTCCTTGCAAGTGCCAGGCCCATTTCCCAGCAGGGAAGGCCATTTAATGCCACTCATGCTTAAACAGAAAAGGTTGTGCAATTTTGTTAAATTCCTCCTTCTACCATCTTCTGCTTGGGGGAGGAGAAAAGTGGAAGCATGTGAGGAGCATTGGCTCACCTCATTTAATGTGGGACTGACAGGTACCTCAGCATCACCAGTGGGTCAGATCTCTTATGGTTGATTAGAAAAACCTGCAGCAAATTTCTATCCAAGCTCACTAACAGCTCCCGGTCAAAACCACCCAAAAGCCTCAGGAACCTCAGCCTGGATTATGATGAGGATAGCAAAAGCCCAAGTATACAATTTTCCGCATCTTTCTGGAAAAATCCTATCTGCTGAGAAGAGAGTCACTAAAAAGAAGTGCCACTTCTTTCAGACTCACATAGACAGCTCTGGAAGATGTTAGCTCTCATATAAATTGGTCACTATAAAACAGAGAATCCAACACTAGGAAAAAAAAAAAGGAAGAAATAATACAAGAGGTTTTTCTTGGTTCATGACTGGAACAGCTACTGTCATTTAAACTTTATTAGGAAAGATTAAAAGGAGCCTTGGAGTGAAGCTGCTGTGATGAAGTGGTCCCAGGGTCTCTATAACCATGATTGGCACCATACTGATGTGTCAGCCTGACAAAGTTATGATAGTTATTACACTGGCCCTAAAACAGACCCTTCTGCCTGAGGCAAAATAATAAAAAATGGAGAAGAAACCTTGAGAATGCAGGAAAAGTCAATCCACATGGGCACAGAGATAGACATTTGCCTCAGCTTTATGGGTTTTTTGGAGGTGACATGATGTAGATAGTCAATACTTCCAAATCTGTATGGATTTTGGATGATTTTTCTCACAAATATTTTTGTATTCCAGCCTGCAAGTGATGTTTGGTGGATGGCCAGTCCACGCTTGCCCTCCCCTATGGAAGGAGAGCCCCTACGACACAGGAGGGAGCAGGATGAGGAGCTTCTCATTGGTTCGTAACAGTGCCTGCCTTGTTCATCCTGGCTGCTTCTGGCCCTGCAAACAGGCTCTGTGAGGCAGACCTAGCACCTGCTAAGCTGGGCTTCTGCTTTTACACCCATCTCCACCCTCAGCCACAGGAAAGGAACAACAACAAAGGGTCCTTGGGCTGGTGCCGTCACTCTGAACTGCTCTGGAGAGAGCAGTCACTCGGAAGTCACAAATGCCTGTCTCCACATTGCCAGCCCTCACAGTGCAGGTTCAAATATCTCAATTTCTGCAGGCTGCTGCCTTTGAAATCTCTGCCTGCCCTCGAGATGCCTTTTTCCACATGTGCCCTACTCACTGCCCGCGTTACACCGCACACCCGAGCACTATCTCCAGCCTCAAGAGTCGCTGCCTGCACAAGCACAGCTAACAAACAGAAGCATAATGAGCCCTTCTAGCCACCCTGAAGCTGAAGGTGAGATCCCTTTTTAATAACAGGGTATTTGGAAGGATTTATAAGCTCTGGTTGTCTCAATACACAAATGACAGCATCAATCAGAGACAGACAGCAGAGGAGGAAAGCAATATACCTGTTAGGTGAGGGGAATGCTGATGTAAGGCATAGGCAGCCAGGCTGCAACTGCCGGGAGCTGAGGTTTTTGCCTGCACCTTCCCACTTGGCAAGAGGCGTGGAGCTAGCAGTGAAAGAAAAATAGCATTCTGCATCCCAAGCAGGTTTGGCTTGTATTTTAGCACACACTAAGTCCCTTTGGTTCCATCCCTTCCTGTCTCAGGGACTCTCTACATGCTGCTTACATAAAGCCACAGGACTCCACGGGCCAAAGAAGAGGCTTCTTTCAGGTCTGTTTGCACAGCATAGTCCCTCACTGCTGCGAACGTGGTAGATGCAAAGTGCAGGCCACTGCTAACTGGAACTCCTGTGCTTCCTCTGCTCATTTACAGGCCAGAAACACCAGGTAAAATCAATTTCTTGTTCAGAGGCTGGAAAACCAAAGGAAGTAAAGTTGCAGTAACTGCATTCCTTAAAGACACCTTGAGGAAAGAACAGCACTTAAAGGCAACCAAAGGTGGGCGAGCCGATGGTAATACTGTGTTGCAGTAAGAACTCCCTGAACAACACTGCACATGAACTCAGTCTGGGGCACTAGGGGATCCTCCAGAGGAGTCAGCTGGCAACCCACAGTACATCTGCACTGGCCCGTCACCCCTTCTGTCCCTACACATGGGAGGGGGATAGCTGTAGAACCAGTGATAGAGATATGGTCCAAGAACAAGGCAGATGATGCTCTGAAATGGGGCACAAGGTTGGAGAGATTGTTTGTTTTCACAGTGTTTGACCTGAAAAACCAAAGCAGAAAGGGAGCCTGCCCATCCAGTGGGGTTATTTTAATTCAGATTCACTCAGAGAGACTTTTTAATTTGAGGAGGTCAGGGGTTCGGTGTTCTGTGCTCACCTGGTTATTTCACAGATAATACCTCACACAGTTTGAAAGGAAACTTATGTTCATGTATTTTCAAAGATTTCTAGCAAGCGTTCTGGGCAATGTTCCCAATTTAGAATTTATCTGGAAACTAGAAAAACCTATTGAGTTGGAGTTTAATTGTCCTATTCCATTAGATACTGCATGGATATGAACACACTGGACAGTAAATCCTGCATTTCACTCCCATGGCTGTCCTACTGAAACAAGCATTGGGTAGAAAATGGGTTACCAACCCAAAAGAGATTTTTGCAACTTTGAAAAATCCCATTTTAAAATAAAAACAAGGCCTCTCAAATCCTTTCTGAAAGAAATGCATGTGTACCCCAGCGGTGAAGGGCTATCAAACTGGGACAGGGTGAGACTCTTCAAGTCTAGGTTGAGTTTCCAGCAGGTCTCCTCTAAGCAGGCTACTGAGCATGCCACCATCTCTGCTGCTAGAGCTTCTTCACATTGCATAAACATCACAGCTTCAACCAAAGAGTGTCTTGAACCCAGCTTTCTCAGGGCTAATCATTATTTATTTTCTACAAAGCGGAACTGTTTCAATAGGATGAACTGATAAAAACTTGACCCAAAAAACCCAGCCTGGTACACAAAGTTGGGATACATTCATCCAAACTTGCATTCAGCATTCTCTCTCAGCTCCTGCTGTCCTCATGAGTGCTGTTAACTCCCATGCTCTGCACTGTAATAGAGCATGCAATCATTTCTATGTCCTTGATCCAAGCAGAGTTTAATCAAAACCACCCCGCTTTTGAGAAGTATTTTCTGAACAAAACTGTTTCATCAAAATATTTTCAGCCATTTCAAGTACAACAGCTCAAAACCATTTGTTGTATTGTGCATACTCTGCAATTCAGAAAATCAATAGGAAATCTTTGCCTTTGTCACTAGCTACAGTGAGAACCTTTGCCATGCAGTCACTCCCTTCTTTTCAAGTGCTTTTAACAACACTCCTGCCTCCAGCTTCTCTTTGCACCCAGGCACTCTGCAGATACACTCATGAGCCAAGTCAGCATCTCATTCATGGGACAGATGAGGCAAAATAAAATGAGGGCTGAAAATACACTCCTCTTGCAGAAGGGAAAGCTGAAGTCTCTGTCATTCTGCAGGGCAAACTGAGCAAGCAACAAAGACCCTCGCTTTCCTCTGGTGACAGCCCCGGTGAATTACAGCCCCAGGAACCCAGCTGGGAGTGCGGAAGCACACTGTGAGCACTTGGGCTAACAGAGCAAACTCCCAAACGGCAAGGGACGGAGAACGTTCCCTCTGCTCTGCAAACTGCAGCTGACGTTCCTTCCACATCCCCGCTCCATCCTCCCAGCACGAGAGAGCCTGCCTAGCACCTCCCGTGTACCAGCACACACCTTGCCAGGGCTGACGTCTGGGCTTTAGCTTTGCTTTCAGTGCCGCTGCCTGGCCAGCCTGGGGACTGGCGTGTGCTCCGCGAGCCACCACTGCAGCACTGGTGTTACACACGGGCTCTCCAACTTGCAGAGCTAAGCCCGAGTCACTGCTGCATCAGGGACACACAGCACGCAACCCAGCACGTAGGAGAGAATGTTTCTTTGTTGACGTCCACAATTGGCGGATAAGCCAGGCTTTTAAGATGATGTTATACATGTCTTCCAGATACTTTATCACTCCTGACCCTTACTAATCAAGTCCTTACAGAAGGACCCCTCAATTTCCCCATCAGCACAGGCAAACAAAAACATCTACAGTCACCAAGTCCAGTCCCTCAGTTTCAAGGAAAAGAAAAAATTCCCAACATAAAGACCTCACAGTCACCACCAAATCTTGGGGTACAGCTGCAGCAGTTTCTCCCTCGTCCTGCAGGGCTTTAGGGCTCGTTACCAAACTAACAGATAGACAGGGTTTGTCTCTTAGGAGCTTCTCCCCATAAGACAATCTATCTGCAGTTCAAACAGATTAAAACACAGCAGGGACACAGCACAACAACCTGAAAACAACCTGAGCTTGGCACTGTTTGTCTCGGAGAGCAGGGCTCCCTCCCAGTGTCCTGGAGTTACACAAGGCTGTGTGTCAGAAGTATGCAAAGGATGATGTTGAGCACTTCCTACTCAACGAGGAAAGGAAGGCAGGCAGCCCTTCTGGGGGCTCGCTCTGTATCCCAAAGCCCATCTGCAGGATAGTCACCAGTTTCAAGCAGTTCTTTGGAAATTGCTATCACTCTACTGTGTTCTTCACTGGGGTGCAAGCCAAATTCTTCCTGCAGGTGAGAGCAGCAGCAAACTGTAACTCTGAGATGAGAGAAGCGTCAGGGAGTCCTCTCATCAGTCCAGGTTTATCATGATGAGGACATAGAGCTTTGAATGATGGCTGAGAAAAGAAATTATCATAACCCATAAATTAGTCTGATCTCAGACAGTTCAAGGGTTTTTGAGGCTTTTTCAGTCAACTCTGAGCCCTTCCCTCCTCCAGGCAACACTAAACATCCTGGTTTCCTCCCTGGAAATGGTAGTGATTTAAACAAACATCATTTTCCACTAAATGTGTCACATTTTATTCTGAGGCTGTCAGAAAAACCCTTCCTTGAAAAAGTTCTCCATCTTCATTTTTGCCCAAAACAATTCACTGAACTCAACCCAGACTCAAAAATAATTTTATTCTGCAAAACTGTATTTTTCAGTGAATTCAGTATTCCTCAAAAGGCATTTCCCCCTATGCTGATGACCTCCATCACTTTCTTCTTTGATGTGGTAAATAATAAAAGACAACTGAACAAGAACAAAACACTCCTTTACTTTATTGCTAAGCAAGTGATTCCCCACACAATTTTTAATGTCAGAAACAGGCTTCTCAGACTTTCTGAGACATCAAGCTACTCCAGAGAGAAGAAATTACTTGCCTACGGTCACAACAAGCCAATGGCAAGGCAAAAGTGGCCCTTGCATTGTAACTCTGCTTGAACCACAAAACACCCTAGAGAGGAAGAGATTTATTTCTACAGTTTCCTGTTTTTCAACAGAAGCACCACCACAGGGGTTCCTGCGAGGAATACTCATTAGCAGAAATGCTCTCTGGTGCCTAAAAGCACCAGATACAACAACTGCATTGTGCAAGACGTCATCCCTACAGCTAGTGAGAGACAGGCCTTGGAGCAGAGGGCTTGCAGTCTGGGAAGACAGCAGAAGGATGGGATGGGAAGTGCTAGCCCCTTCCAAAGGCACAGAGGCAGCGACTCCATTACATTCATTATGCATTCCCACAGTAGCATACCCAAAGCTTATCTAGGCCAGACTTTCTTCATCAGTGCATATTAGCCAAGAAATGCAATTTATTTATGTCAATCTCCCATTTCTCACTGGTTACTCGGTTGCCTCACTCGTTGCAGACCATCTCCTTCCATGCAGAGTAGCAGTTATGAGGGCAAGGACGTACTGATGAGATTTCTTTTTGATCCATCAGATAACAACCATGAAAACCTCCTGAGGCTGACCCTGAGTAAACTGAGGGAGCAAGGATGCCGTGCACCATGCCTCTTCCTAACTCCTACAGCTCTGTGAAATCTCAGCATGATTGCTAAATCCTGGTCCCCAGAACCCCACCTTCAGTCAATGCTCAGCAATGACTGAGCGTTACGCCCTCCTCGAGAGGCACTGAATTTGGGAGGCTCTTATGTGCAAATAAGAAGATCTCTATTGAACACCTCCACAGACTCTGTGGGCATGTCTGCATAGACAAGCGCAGCTCCCACCAATCCCAAGCCCTGACCTGCCTCGCACAAGCCAAATCCTGCCTGGAAATAGGGAGCAGGGTGAGTGCAGCACTGCCTGCTCTGACTCCCGCTCGGGACAGGGTCGAGGTACTCACTCAGCCCTCAGAACGCGTGTCTGACGGGGCAGCACACATCCCACCACCTTCGCCCAGGAAAAACACCTTTCCCGTGGCCTCCTGACACGAATGAGATCCGTGCATCTTCTTTCCCGTGTTCTCATAGTCAGCATGCTGCTGGGCAGAACCAGTCCAAGGGCTCCCAAGGCCACGAGGCCTGCATGGCACACGCTGCCCCGCGCGCAGCCTTGCCACGCCAGCGCCGGAGTCAGCCCTCAGCGCGTTCTTCCATAGCTGGCAAAACACCGGGGACCGCGCTGGGCTCTCTGCCCCGAGCTGAGCGCGTTGAGAAACACCAGTCTGGAAGCGATAAAAGCCCACGTTACCACGTGGGGAAGGGGAGAAGAGCAGAGATCCAGAACATAGAACACTCCTGAGGGCTTTTCTGAATGCCCGCCTCTCCTCCAAGCTGCTGGCAGGCCGGCGGAGCTCCCAGGCTGAGGGCATCTGGTTGTCCTTCGACCACCGACCGCACTCGGATGTGCCCTCGCAGCCGCGGTGCGGGTGTTTCCCCAGCCCGGCTGGGCCCCCTCAGCCGTGCCCAGGAGATGGCGCCGGCCCCTCGGCCAAGGCGGCCGTGCCGCCGGCACCTGCGGGCGCCGAGGAACGACACACCGGGAAATCCGCGCTGTCCCGGGCTCCGGGGCACGGGAACGTCCGGAGCAGAACTCCCCTGCCTCGGGAACACGGGGCTCGGGAACGAGAGTGAGTGGGGTCACCCCGGCAGGGAAACATCAGGTTTTGTCAGGGCAGCCTGCAGCGGGCAGGGTTAAAGAGAGGCCTGAGGACACCTGGACATTTGCTGCTGGAGGAGTTTTGGAGCACCAGCCGGAGCAGCTCAGGGCCCCCGCGGGTGCCTGGACCTGTGGCCAGGAGGATGTTTGCTCTGGGCCGAGCTCTCAGCACTCTGCCTGCCGCTCTCATCAGCCCTCACTACCTTCAAATCTTTAAATGGCCACTGAGGCATTGCGAAACAGCTAAATTGCCAAGCTGGTGCTCTCAGGCTGTGTCAGGAGTTCTGGGAGGGTGACTGTGGGATGAGGTCCTTGCAGCCGATCTTGGGAATTGCAGGTGAAATTTTCCTCTTACAAGCAACAAAAATGCAGTGTAAAATCACAGAACCATTAAGGTTGGAAAAGATCTCTGAGATCACCGAGTCCGGCTGTTAACCCAGCACCACTCAATCATGTCCCAAAATGCCACATCCACACCCGTTTTGAACATTTCCAGGGATGGTGATTTCACCACTCTCCTGGGCAACCTGTTCCAATGCCTGACCATCCTTTCGGTGAAGAAATTGTTCCTAGTATCCAACCTAAATTGTGTTGTGCCTCCCCTGGCACAACACAAGGCCATTTCTTCTCATCCTGTCACTTCCTACTTGAGACAGCAAACCAACCCCCACCTGGTCACAACCTCCCTTCAGGTTGTTTGTAGAGAGTGAGAAGGTCCCCCGAGAGCCTCTTTCTCTCCAGGCTAAAGTTAGGGGTGAGGCTGTGGAAAAATGGTCTGCCTTCCTTGACAAACTGTGGCTGCACAGAAAGAAAAGCATGCAGCATGTAAAAATAACAGATTTAAGAAATTGTGGGAAGAGGCCTCAAACCAAATAGCTTTAGATTTCCTTGCAAACCACAAGTCCAGGGAGTCAAACTATTCCTGAACACAGCACCATCTCTTGTCTTGCACACAAATGCCACAAACTGCTCCCCTGGTGCCATGTGCTGAAACATCAGTTTTAAGGAAAGCTATATGTGCATGCCACCAGTATTTGACTATAGCTCTTTGGGGAAAGACAATCTCCTGGAAAACTCTGTGTATCTGGAGGAACTGAAACTTAAGCAAAGGTTTGGCCAGAGAGGGTACAAAACAGAGTTGGGGGTCAGTCTGCTCAAATAGGTTGAACTATTCGGCATGCCAAGTTTAGGCTTTTGGAAACCTGCAAGCACATGAAATACAAGCACGTTTACCAATTGTGGTATCCTCTAATTGCAACTGAAAAAAAAAATCCAGCTTCAATTTAAATTTCCTCTTTGCTGAGGAGCAGCTCTAGCTCAACCCATGTCCAGGCACCAAAACCTCCAGGAGAAGGGATGCTCCCAGGTTCTTTACTCTCTTCCCACCAACAGTCCAGCTGTGCTAGTGCATAGGGATGAACAGTCCTGCTGGTAATCAGTAGAAGAGTGAAGTGCAGAATTAAACCACACCTGTCATTCAAAATAAGCTAAGAACAGGGGCTGCGGATGTCATTGTGCATTTACTGAATCCTCCTGGAAATTACTTTTCCATGCCCTGAAGAAAGCCACTCAGATATTTGTAAATTCAAGTTGTCATTTTAATCAGGCAGAAGTCAGTTAGAATTTTGCAATTAATTTAAATAATGGTCAGAATTTTAAATCCACGTTCCTACTCTAAGGCATTTAAAGCCATTGTAAATGAGAAATGAAGTTTATCAACCATTTCTCCCTTGCACTGAACAAGTGGCCTTCACTGAACAACTGCTGCGTAAGAGTTGTCTTTATCTTGCTGAAGCTGAGACCAGAATCTACAGCAGCAAATGCTCTTTCTTCAGAGCTGTCTGTATCTCAGCGCACACATACACACGCACAGGGGTTTATCTTAACACAGCTAATGCATTACCAGCTAATTCCTGGAAATTCAAAGCAGTCAGGTCTCAGACCCCTCTCACACACGTTGCTTGTGGTAAGAAGCCACACTTTTGTATTTCTGCATGTTTGTTAGCGTGACCGAACAGGTAAGCTGCTTTACTGCTAAAGGTGCCCTGACCATCTCATTTCCTCCCAGCCCCATGTCAGCCTGCTGCTCCCAGGAGTTATTTTGGCACTGCTGGTTGCTAGCAAAGAGCCATCACACTCTAGTCTGGGGAAGGCTGCACCATAGTTGGGGGCATATAAATTTTACACTGTCCATACAGGGCCTCGCAGTTAAATACTTAATTGTATTATACTCTGAAAGCTCAGATAAAGTCACTTGAGAAAGCAGTGCTCTAATTTCCAGTTGTTTTGTTGTTCAAGAACTAGCAATGTTAAAAGCATGAACAAGATTCTAGTCGGACAAATGTCTCTCTGCAAATTGCCAGGGATACACAATTAGTACTAAACTGTCATTAACCCTGTGTACAGCTTTACAAAGTAGAGTATAAAGTAATCTGAAATTGTGTCTGTGCCAGTTTCATCAGGACTTGCCTTTTCAATATAATGACACCAATTGTTTGAAACAGCTCCTAATGAGTCACTTTGGGCCACACATAAGTTGTTTCTGCCTCAAGGGATTTGACTGTCAGATGCAACAGCAACAATAATATATTCATAGTTTGCCTTTTATCACTGATTTTGTGATGTCTCTCTATAAATCCAGTCAGATCCAGGCCTGGGATATCATTTTGGCGGAGTGGCCGAGGATCAGAGTTAAGATGTTGCTGCACCTTTCAACATGACCTTGAGCTTTAACACAGCCAGATCCATTTCCTTCAGGACAAATTGGGAGCAATACTTGCCTGTTGCTGGGGTGGGTTAGTCACCACAGCCTCGCCTAAACCTACTCACCCACCCTTTGTTTGTGACTCAAACATTTACGTTTTATGATTTTTGTTTCCTCATGGGCAGTGGTGCTGGAGGCTGGGAGACCATGCAGCTGGGTAGGTTGTGTCCTGACAGGAGTTGAGCTTGGATGTGTCACTAACTCAGACCCAGAGGGAAAAGGGGTACCTGGTGTGGTTCCCAAGGCTTGTCTGCCTTCTGAGACGTTCTTTATGCTTCAAGACTGACACCTTTTCAGGAAGATTGGGCCTCATTCCTTTGCCAGAAGAGACATAGCAATGATGCAAAATAGTCTTGCATCAACTTGAACAACACAGAATAGCTACATGAAGAGTAGAGTGAGAGACTCATGGCATAAATACTCTCTTGCATGAGAAGGGAGGAGGGAAGCTCATGTTAGCATGGGGGAAAAGAAACTTGTGAGGCCAGGTGGCCTGATTTCACTGGAACTGGGTTTGTGGCAGTCTGGGAACACTATAGTAGCACAACAAGCTGGTTGGGTGTTAAATTGTGTGGCTCTGTCACCTAAGCAGAGTCCAGCAGTGAGGAGCCCTGCTGCTGAGCCACTGCACTACCTGGAACAGTCACCTCACCTTATTGTGGGATGATCAAAATATTTCCCTCCCTAATGAGCACCCTGCTAGTGTCCCTCTAAACTGGAAAGCTGTGAGAAGTACCAAGGCAAGAAAGCTTGAAATTACAGTTTTCATTTAGCTTGGAAAACAAATTTACCATCTGTACAGCCCATCCTTCTTGTCAAAGAAGCACAAGGTGAAGAAAACACAGCTGTGAGGCAGCCTCTAGCAGCTGAGCATCTCTATCAGGCAGGAGGTCTGTGTGTGGTGTGAGCTGCTGATAAGACCCAAGAGACTCACAGCTACCACACAGCAGGGAGCAGTTTGTAGCCTCAGCAGTTCCAGTAACAAATGCACCTGCCTGGGTGTTGCTCTCGAAGTCCCAGGAAGCAGCAGATCAATCCATCATTACCTTCACGTACATTCCATGGACACTGGCTGTTGGTCAGCCTCCCATCACAGAGCTGCTCCCACTGAACAGTAGCTGAAGTTACGTGGCAGCAATTGTTCTGCAGTACAGCACAGACAATCTCACACATAGTTTTGTTGGGTTTAGGGAGATTTGTGCTGCATGAGCATGTACTGTTTCCACAGTAGAGGGCATTTGGATCAAAGGCTCTGATGTAACATGGCAATATCTTTGGCTCACTCAGCTCAGCTCATCTCTACAGAATTATAAATATAGGTAAGACATTATTAAAATTTTAACAAGTTTTTCTCTTGGGGCCCTCAGTTATTCACCTGTGACTAGCTGTTGTTTCATCACCAGGAGGGAGTCAAATGGAAAGTACGAAGGCAGGGATGGGTTCTAATCTTTTAGCAGTCATTTTGTTTTACAAATTAATGAGGATAAAAAGTCCCCACTAAGCTCAGTACATTCCTTCCAGGTGGTACTTTCTAAAACGTAGTCATTGTGGAAAGAACTTCTTAAATAGCTTAACGGTCTTACATCCTCAGTTAAACATAGCCACGGCCACTGATCATCACTGTCTTTGACAAACACCATGTTAGTGAAGGCTGCTAGGCAAAGTCTGGCTTGTAAAGGGAGAAAGAGCTCAAATAAGGGAGTAACACAAGTGTAGCTGATAATCTGCATGGGGTTTTCCACACCTGCATTCAGGTCACATTTGGCAAACATGTTTGATGACCAGCATTTCTGAAAAAAAAAAAAAAAAAAAAAAAAAAAAGAACAGTTATAAAATGTTAGCTAAATGTCAACTTTCACATATGGGGGAGAAAAAAAAAAGAAACCAGGAAAACACCCAAAAACCCAGGTCATCGTGCAGCATGGGAGTGGAAGTTATTCCACACTGTGGTGGGAGACGATCATAAGGCACGCAAACATTTCCAGTGGAATCGCTGAAGGACAGATAATTCCAAAATAGTTTGTTGTGCCCTCATTATTCCAGGAAACTGGCATGAACATGTTATTATTTGAAGGGGGAATTTCAATCAGACACTGGCCTTTACAACAGCCTTAGCTTTTAGGAACACTTCACAGTGGGAGATTTTTTAATACTACGTGAACACTTGGATCAAAACTCTGGTAAAAGCCTAAATCTTTTCATAAATTGCCAATGTGCAGAGAGTCAGGGGAAAAAAAGGTAATTGGATAAGGGATGAGTTGGTGTTTTCATGCTGCAACCAGCTCCCATGTCCCTCTGGGAGCTGTATATAAGGATGCCCATTAGTATTTATTCTGAAAGTCGTAGCAATGAAAAGGCACAAGGAAAAAGGGGGTCTGCAGAGTTTATTGGAAATTCAGCACATCTTAGAAGAGGTACATCCAATTAGGTGAGCTCAAGTTTAATTCTGCTGGTTGCTAAAAGGAAGCCATTGTGCAAGTGTTTTGCAAGAGCATTGAAACTGGTAGAACAAGATACACAGCATGTGGAAGTGAAACTAAAGATATTAAAGAAGAGTTTGAGTCGCTGTTGGGTCTTCTTTAATTACCTTTTTAAGACACTCCACTTTTCTTTAAACTTTAAATAACAGCATGAAGAAGGCCTCATCTCTTAGACAGAGCAAGTAATCCTCTGTCATGTGTAAGCACTTACGGGAACAAGCCAAGCTGCTCAGCGCATGGGAGATGAGAGATGGAGAACAGGTTCTGTAACAAGGGCCCCTGTTCAAAGCGAGTCAAGAGAGGTCTCAGCAGCTAACTCACCAGGTATGTGTTGTACGTCAACAAAGCCTTCTCTGTTGAATGAAAGGCTCCTTCATCTTTGCCTCTAACCTCCATTCCTTCCTCACCACAGCAGAGGGATTTGCTTTACAGAGAAGGAAAATCTGAGAACACACTCATTTCTTCTATGGATTCAGAAAACCACAGAAACAACTAGAGCCCAAGCTCTTGCTGTTCCCAGCAGATGTGGCACTGGTTTTACACAAACCCTGTATGAAGTTGGGATCTCTGCTTAGGAGCTGAGTAGTTCTCCATGCCAACAAAAGCCTTGAGCTCCGAGTCTGCCGTTCAGGAGCTTTTCTCCATCATGACAATCCAAAAGTGGGGAAGTAAACCCAACAGTAACAGATTATTTAGATACTTCCACTACTTCAGGCCACTCCTGTGCATGTATCTGGTAACCAAGGAGCTGTTGCTTTGGGATACCACTGCTAACCAGTTAACAACCAGGAAAAGCTGTTACTGCAGTTTCATTGAACTGGGCAGAGTAATAGCTGAGACACATAACTGTCTATCCTCCCTCAGATGTGGATGACTACTCCTATTGTATTTGAGGTCTAAACTGTGAAAGAAATTATCATTTCTCACTTTTTTTTCTTCTCATTTCAGTGCATCTTCACCTTATTAAATTTCCCCTACCTCCATCAAAGCAGCAGGAATACATATTTTAACAATATTCATAACTATTTTTCCTCATTCTTCCTTTTACATGTCCTCAAAAAGCTGGTCTGAAACCCATATGTACTTAAGACTGTCTGTGCTGTCCTTAGCACCTTATGTGGTTGGCTGAGTGACCTCAAAAAGTGGTGACAGAAGGAATTCACATGTACTGTGAGCACTCAACCATCATGACCCAAGTAATCTTCTCTTTCTTTCTCTGAGATTCTTCATTTCTGTCCAGCTTATGCATCCTTATCTCTTCTGTTTAAGGAGGATTCAACAGTCTGCTTGGCTGTGCTCAGAAACCTTCCTGTACAAATTCTAAAGAAAATAAAAAGTGTTGGCCAGAAATTATACAATTTTTGGATCAAAGTCTTGAGTACCAAATCAAACTATTATCTGAGATGATCTGATCACCTTTGGTTCCCCAGAAATCCATCAAGAAAGACCCAAAAAATAATTCTTAAAAATACTGTGGTTCTGTTCTCAAGGGGATGCACTGCCTGTTAGCACAGAAGTGACTTAGTAAAGTCCTTTAATTTGAAAAATTCTTATATTCTGCCTTCAGAAAACCCCAAGTAAATGGCAATCCCAGTGTTTATCATGGAATAAAGTGGTGCCAGAGCTACCCTGAAGAGATGACCTCAGCCTCTCCGCATAGCCCAGGGCAGGATTCATGAAAAACAAGAGTGGGACAGAGTTCTTTAAAAAGTTGGAAGCTGCCAGGCAAGGTAGGTACAATAGGTAAGCACACTTAATCCCCATTTCAGCACTTAACGGAGCTTGAATACTGCAACCTTGAAGTAGCTACCAGACAAACTGTGCTTGTACCACGTGCTATGCAGAGAGAAGGGGCAGGTGAACTGTGGCTGCAGCGGTCTTTAGCACTAAAGACTAAAAATTCTCAAGTTTTCAGCTGCATTGGGAAGGTATTTTTGATTTATCAATAGAAGTGATAAGCAGCTGTTCTTCAAATCCAAAACATACACAATAGCTTTATTATAATGTCACGGAAAAATATATAATGTCTCCAAATATTATTCAGGTGTATCTGCTGCTTAGAGATACCCACACAAACGCTTGAAACCTCTGAATGTAAAGACAAAATAACTGAAAGCAACAAGATAGAGCCAGATATATTTCAAGTAATTTTGGAAGAGGGACTCACAGGTTGTAGGAACAGTGGTCATGGAACTTACAGCTGTTACTGATTTTATTACTTTCTAGTTAAATTGATGTCACATTAATGAAACTGGGGGAGAAGAATAGAGTTTTCAAATCAGGGTCCAAAAAAGGAAAGGTGCTTTTAAATCTGAATGCAATCCCCTTCTCACTCCTGCCATTTGGGAACAACCTGCAGCAGGAGATATGGAGGCTCAACACCACTCAGGGCACACGACACAAGCCTTAGGGGAGGAAATGCCCCTGCAAGTCACAAATGAGACTCTTGCCAAGTCCTCTGCATGACAAGAGGCTGAACAAGCTCCTTGGCTCACCTGCCAACGTTTGACAGGTACATGGATAAGGGGGGAACCAATTACATAGATTTGGGCTGGAAATGGCATGCAAAGCTTTATTCCTTAATGCATTTATGTGTTATCTTTTTCTTCTTATCTCTCCAAGAACTGTTAGAGAATCTTATCGCCTGTCATGTTACTTAAAGGGAAGCTTTCCTGAATTATCACAGTTGTGCATTTGACAAAATGCCTGACTGGCCACTAACCACTCTGTACTACATACTATACAAAAGCTTCACTAGCATTCTTCTGAAAGAAACCTTTTAACCCAAAGATCAAATCCTAAAGATAGCACAGGCTTAGTTACAGTCCTGAGACCCAGGAAGTTGGAAATCTTCTTTACTCCCACAGCTATATTTAAGCACCTGTATACCTGTGAGGGCAGTTATATACAGATTGCACGCAACAGTTTTATCACTGAAGGATGATTATAATCCATGAATACATGCACTCTGCATGATTTAGACTGTGGCCTGCTCAGTGCTTCCACACATCTGCTCACTCTGTACATCCTGAATGCCCTGTTATTCAGGAAAAACAGCAGCATTCTGGCTGGAATTAGGATTTAGCATGATCCTAAGGGAAGGCTGATGCAAATGAACCACTGGGGACACTGGAAGGCAAAGAGAAGACATTTCAGTTCAGGACACTGCATTATCATGCACCCCTTTATTTAGCACACAGGGCTGCTCCTTAGTGTGAAGGAGCAACATCTTAGCTCCTCACACTGCCCTAGTAGACTTTATCAGCAGCATGTGCCAAGAGCCAGGTACTCTGCTAGAGTTCCCACACCAACAGCTAGGATCCATCAGAGACCTCAGTACCCTTTCCCTCAAGAGTTTAAAGTGTCTTACAGGGGTTATTCCATAGCATCCTTCCTCAGGGTTGGGCATTAGCCCTTTAACACCTGCTTGCCTATGGCTATTAATGTGAGCTTTTTCCTTTGAGTATGAACACAAGAACATTTTGCTTCTTATCATACCAACTTTAGGAAGCCAGAAGATTAATGAGCTGTGGTTTGGTGCAGAGCACAAGGTATGGAAGCACTGGAAAGCAGCATTTCCCATATTTCATTTAGTTTCCCATATTTCACTGGGCTGATAGAGTAGCGTTTAGAGAATAAGCTCCTCTAGTACCATCTATTGAATACGTTTACTGAGTGTGCATTTTTTTCATGTCTGTGCATTCAGGCTGACATATGGGATTCAACCCTCACAGTTTAGACACAGAGCTGTGACCTGATCACTGCAATCCAGCAAAGGAGACTTCTGTGCAAGACTGAGCAGACTTACCTTGTCAGAACTCACCCTACAGACATTTGCTACTGTTACAAAACTCTTCAGTAGTAAATTACAGGATGAAATTTGGAGTCTGATCCTCAGTTCTTCAGGTCCTGAAGTATCATTTCAAATGTGGAAAAAAGACCTTTTCTTGTTTAATACTACAGTATTACTTCCCACTGGCATTTGGATGCAATCTGTAATAAACATTCAGTTGCATCACCATAAACTTTTGGCAAGCTCTCACTAAGTGACCCCGTGTAACAAAAGTAACAAACATTTCAGTCTTGTAGACAGGGTGGGAAGTCCTTGTTAGCTACTATTTCGCTGCTTTATTCTTTGCCTGACCCCTTCACTGGCATGGCTACTTTAGGTAGAAAATCGAGTTCTTAGCCAGTAAAAACAGAATCTGATGCATGAAAATGATAAATATTTGCTTTATTAAATTACTTTTATACTTCTACAAAGAAATTTTCTGATTTCCATTACAGAATTAAATGAAGGAAATTCATTGCTGTCTCTGCAGTTACCTAAATTTAGATACAAAAAGGTTGTAAAAAGACCGCCCTATTCAAGTTACATAAAAAAGGCAGAGAATAGGTAAGTTCCCTTAGGAATCTTGAGGCTCAGAAATATAAAGTCCCATAATATAATGAAATTAAGAATTCAGCAATGTGTTGAACAATTGTAAACTGTAACTGCACTAGTGGACCACATTATTCAGCAGTTTCCTTAAAGGTATGAACTGTGAACTGAACAAAAAGTGTAGCTGACACAGCAGACCTCATTTAGTTGTTCTCCCTTTCACTCCCTCCAAGTCAAAGTTGTGAGATCAGCATTTAAATGATAGGAAGGAAACTTGCCTCCATAAATATCAGAAATTTCTCCATTCCATAGCTATTTATATAAAGTAACTAGCTGTTACAAATCAGTTTCAAGTAAAACAGGTGGCTGAGGCAAAAATAATCAAAATCAGATCATACATAATTTTACTGTAAATACAGTAATTTGAAAGAAACACATAGCCATAGCACTGACAGGATATCAATGCTGCTGTATTATAGACATGATGTGTCAGTAGAAAATTAGGATGTCTATTATCAAAATTGAGGACATTCATTCCAGTCTCTGGTAATCTAATCTTAGTGCAAAACAGATGCTAAGACGTATTTAGCAAAAAAAGGTGATACATTTAAGGCCAAAAACTTGTTCAGTCATCACTATCGCTTCCAGATTCACTCAGCTGCAAGTCATTTCCTGGAAGAGAAAGAGTCAATAGATTAGTCATTTTCAAGGAAATCATTTTCTTTCAAGAGATTCCCCTTCCCAATTAAGGCTTACAAAAGTTAATACCAAACAGGTCAGGGAGGCTGGACTACATGACTTTTCAAGTCCCTTCTAACCCAAACTATTCTATGATAAAAGAATAAATAGGTGTAGAACCAAACTCCCCAGTGACAGAACCTTAGACATATCACTCTTCCACAATTTTAAAATCTTGGCAAGGAAGCCATTACCTTATATGCACAAGGGCATTTATTTAATATCACCAGATCACAAAAGACAACACCTAGCTATCTCTGCCACCCACATTTTCATGCCTCACAAGTGGAAAAACTGCTGGCGAATGCAGTTTCATGAAAAACAAGTTGTTGGGTTTTTTTTGAAACACATCTGAATGCTACTCAGCTGTGCTTGGAAACAAAGTGGTGTCTCAATCAAGAAGAGCAGCTCTTTGACGTACCACTTAAAGATGTATCAGTGTGACCTACTATTTCAAACTGGTTTTGGAACAAGTGAGCAAACAAAACATCAAAAGAAATTTTACACAGCACTTTAATTTGGTGGCTCTCTCTATATATATATTTCAAAATGAGGAAGTAAAAAGACTGCACTGTGCTTGCTGTGGATGTCCATAAACTCAGGGGGTAGGAGGGAGGGAATCTTCCCAGGATGACAGATAAGTAACAAAAAATACAGCAGCATGCTCTACACAATCTACATCATATCTAGCAACTTCCCACACATTTTTCAGAGTCTGTTCCAACTGGAATGCTTTTATCCACACCTCCCTTGCCAAACAACCATTACAAAAGAAAAAAAAAATTCATCCCAGGTTGTGCAGAAATGGCCTGAAAACAAAAGAAAAATCACTGAAACTGAGAAAACTGAGTCAACATGCTATTTTCACATGCCCTTTCCTCAGCTGCAGCACCCTTCACAGATCCCTTTTGCAGATGGGTGAAAAAGTAACCTCAGGGGGGTAAACCCCACAAGACACTCAGATTGGATCTTTTGTTGTCAGGCATATCATTTCTGCCAGAACACTGGAGTCTTTAACATGGCTGCATTTAGCCTTCCTTTGTTTTCCACTGTGTCATCACTAAAGCTTAGAAAGTGGTACATGCTTCTCTGCAACAACAAAAACACTTTATATAAGAAAAGAATAGTGAAGATGGCTGTTTCCAGCAATCTTTAAAGTATTACTGTTGACAATATTTTTGTTTCCAATCCTCTATATAGACAAAAAAATTAAAGCCGTGTTATTTTAAGATAAATTTTAAAAGCCATTTAGAAAGAACAAAATCAAGTTATTTGTCAATAATTATTCAAAATAATGTAAGATCCTAAAAAGTCTTTCAAGACAGAGAATGGCATTGGTAAATTAAACTCATGTATTTATCACTCAAAGGAGAATTACAGTGAATTCTTAGAAATCCCAGCCCTGTTATGCAGTACCTACTTTACAAGAGGACAGGGAGTGTGAACAAAAAGATAACCTTCTCAATAGTGTTTCTGCAGCCTTCAAAAGTTATTTCAACACAGTTAATAGAAATTACACAAACCCTGTAACACCAGCCAAAAATACCAATGCTTGTGAAAACGAGCAGATGGGAAAAGAAAGAACTCCAAGTTCCAGAGTCAGAACTAATATGTTAGGATTTACTTCAGGCTAAACTTTCTGCCTCATTTTTGCAACCCTACCTCCAAAAAACACCTTCAGAGAGAGGGTAAAATAACACAATCTAGAGCTGGTGGCTTTCAGATGGATTTGGTGCAAAGATAGAAAGCTCATTTAATGAGGACCCTGAAGAAACATCTACGCTATTGTACTTATGAAGCAGCAATGAAGTGGGGGAGAACTGATGAATTGTTTGTTTTCATGGTGCCAGTTGCTTATTAGCAATATTAATTGGGGAAATAGATTGCACTGCAAATTACAACATTTCCTATGTTTTTAAATCTGTGAATATAATTTATTCAACTGAATTCTTGCTAGTTACAGGGGACAGGGAAACTCCAAGAAGTGATCGCTGTTTCCCAGATCTCAGTGGTCACACCAATACCAAACTAATATAAGGGACAATTATTACTTGACAAAGTAAACCAGCTATGTTTGTTCAAAAGAAGTGAAGTTCTGCTGAATACTAAGTGCCTAACACAAGGTCCCAAAATAGCCCATCTATGCTGGGTTTTCTTTGGAAAGTTACTTTGTTTAACATAACCCTTGTTTAAACAAAAAGTAGACATAAAGCAACATATGATCAAATATTCATGAAGAACAGATTTGTTAGTGCCACCATTTACTGACTTTGTTATAAGGCAAGTTGTGAGCCTATATAACCAGCTTCTCAAGGGTCTACTTCAATGGGGAAGAAACAGTGTTCTGGGAGTGAGGGGCAGTCTTGAGCCCCAGATTCCTGAAGAGGTAGATATGTATCTGACAGAAGGATTTGGTTACCATGCTCTAAACACCACTTCCTCCATTTACCAAATTCTACAAAATCTCACCTGTATAATTTCTATGTGCAAGACAAAACTCTGCTCTCTAAGCTTCCCCCAACCTTCTCCCTGCACACAGAAAGCCAAAGAAAAACTTCACTAATTACCCAGCATGGCCCTGGTTCTACAGAGGTGTACAAAACTAGTCACAGACATAAGCACACACACCTCAAAGCAAGATTAGACAAGCAAGCAGCTTGTGTTGACATCTGTTGATTCAATATTTTATTTTTGCAAAACAATATTTGAGATGGAAGAAATGACAATACAAAATCCTGACTGAGAACTCTTGCCATTCGAAGTAGAACAATGTGCTATCCATTTAGTTTCTCCAGGTTTCACTCTCCTGCCAAATTCCCTCAGCAAAAGAGCTAGAGAAAAGCAATCTCCTTGGAAGTAGCTGGTTTGATCTTTAACTAGTGGAAGTGTCTTGTAAGTGTTAACTGCACTGGATGTTGGGGATAGAATCGTTTTAAGCAGTAACAAATCTGTAACCATAATAGAAGTAAATGGCATTAATCTCAAGAGCTGGACAAGCTCAGAGGCCTGAGGTTACAGGCAGAAGTTCTACCTGTCGACATGGATGTCATGCAGCATCAAGCCACCAACTTCCCCTGAAAGAGTCTTGACGTTGTCATGGCTTAAGCAGCATTTTCTCCCTACGCTGGAATTGGTGGACTTGTCCACCTGTACTTGTATTTCTCACTGGAAGCTTTGCCAGCTGAGATTCCATCACTGGGGATAGAGCTTAATCACATTTTCCTAACAGTTTTATTTAAAGCATGGAGAATGGGAAATCACATTAGTGAGTAAGGGCTGAAATAAGTGGCACTCCAAAGTTACGCAAACTGTAAACATGAAGACATTGTTCTCTGCAGTGACAGTAAAATGAAAGCAGTGTTTAGTTCTCTGCACATGAAGTCACAGGACTTTTTAGTCTGATCTTATCTGTTAATGCAGTACATAATTAAATACCAATGCAGGTTGTTTAAGTATTTAAATACTAGCTAAAAACAAAAAGAAAAAAATCCCATTCAAGTTATCCATTAAGACCTGGAATAAAAGTAGATCTGCCAGTCTAAAATTTCAGTATAACAAGTTTACATTTCAATGTTAAACTATAAAGATCTTAGGCTGCAAACCAGGGTTGATGGAGATCTCTTCAAACCAAGAGCCAGCATCTAAGCAGCTAATTAAAAATGTAATAATTTTGGAAGAGTTACCATAGCTTAATACTCACTTCTATGTCTGAGTATTCCTGTTATTTAGGTAGTGAACTTAAGTTTCTCTACCTAGTGGTTTTTTTCTTTCTGTGAGTGTTTTCTAAACTCTCCTTTTTTTGAATACCTTGAGCATTCAATTCCAGGCTGTGCAGCAACCTCTCCTGAACATCACAGCTACTCTTTGAATTACATTTTTAGTTGCCTGAATGGGTGGAATAAGATAACGTCACCTGTAAACAGATCACCTCCTTCCTTACATGTGAAGGACAGTTTTGCCATGTTGGCCAGTGGAACACTGCCATGAATAATAGTAACTGACACAGCTAAGAATACACCATCTCTTCTGTAACTCAATTGCAACCATAGTATCCTTCCCATAGTTCTATCCAAGAAATTATAAGCATATGTTTAGGGAGTGCCCTGTTAGTTCAAGTATTTTCAATACAAAATTACTGTTCTCCAGACCCAATGTATAGAAGTGGGAGGAAGCCAGAAGAGCTTAGGAAATATTTTCAACTGCTTCAGCTTTAATTTAATATCTCTGTGAACCACGAACCTTCTAGCCCAGTGTCTAATTCAGCCTGCTGCTGAACAATCAAACCCTAGCATCACTTCCCACAGTTTTAATTATAACAGAGACATACTTAAAACAATATGGTTTCCTTTCAGAATCTTGATGTCTGGAATCGCACACTAAGAAAAGAACAGCCTTTGTACTTACGTAGTGTATTCATCATATGACCACTGCTCTCTTGGGATCTGTTATGACTGGCATCTTTGTCAGGAACAGCCTGTTGTGGTATGGCAGACACAGTAGGCTGAGGCTGCAAATACGGCATCGACATAGGAAGAGAGGGCTTCATTTCCTCATCTTCAGAATCACTAGAACTATTTTCACTACTTGATGAAGAGGACGAAGAACTTTTAGAGTCAGATGAACTGTCAGAACTACTCAGCTGGTCCATGATACTGGCTTCTGCTTTTAGCTCTGCAAACAATATGATTTGTTTCTCAGTTTACATTCATCGTAATTGAAATATAAGGAAGAAGGAAAAAAAGAAAAAAATCAACAGACATCAAGCACACACACTACAGCAACTTAAAAAAAACCCAGACCAAGCTCACCAAAACTCTCCAGAACAAAGAAGAGGGCACCAGGGAGTATCCAGCCGGTAATGTGATTTTCTTCTCTCATAACTTGAGCACTTTCTCCCTTTTACAACAAGAGTTAGAACAAGAGTGACTGTGAACCCAAATGCTTAACCCCACATTCTATGGGGTAATGCATCCCACATAGCCTTTAATTTCTGGAGCTAGCAGAAAATGTTCTGTGTTTTCCTCAGCACCCTAAAAGATGGCTTTCAGTGACTAAAAACTGCAGTTACACAGATCAGTCACTGTAAGATGTCTGCAGCTGCACCCAAAATGCCTCCCAGCAGTTCAGCATTACAATCAATACACTTGTTTGGACCATGTGACATTTTGCTCAAAATCAAGTTAAGCATGAAGAAAATCCAAAAGAACCATCCAAAGTTTATATCAGGAATATTTCTCCAAATCTTTGTTTCATTATAGACTTGGAAGAGTGAATAATGCTGCACAGTATGGATTTCTGACATACATTAGCTTAAGTGCAACATCCAGAGGAAGTTAATCTTTGCTGAAGGGTACACATAATATATGTGCAAAACATTAGCGCCGAGATAAGTCTGAAACAGACCTCTGAATCATGATGGAGGGAGGACTTGAGGAGTTATGGTGCAGAAGTTCATCATTATTCAAGATTTTAACTACCTAGACATTTAAGATGGTCTTACAAGCTCTTAGAATACTTCAGGAACAGCTTTGATACAGCAGACACAATAAAGCAAGTAGGGGAGTGGCTCATCTCACTTCAAATTTACCCAATACAGAATAGGTTGAAGGCGAAAGTCACTGAGTTGCAAGACAGTGCAAAGCTTAAGAGAAGGGAGGGGGAAAAAAGGATTAATTTTCTACACAAACATCCATGAAACAGACTCTGAGTTATCAAAGGCCAGTCTAAAAGAAAATGGTGCTCAGGAAAAAAATGACACCTGAATTAGTGCAGCAATGGCTACAGGGACAAATGAACCCAAGGCTAGGAAAGGAAAGAAAGAACAATAAAAGACTGAACTACTCAAGCATAAGGAAAAAGATAAGGGGAGCAGAAAAAAAATAAGAATTGGAAGCAACTAAGCATCCTTCTTTTGCTAAGGATATGTATAAGAGAACATGATCTACCACAAATCTGGAGCTGTAAGACACCTAACTGAAAGACACTACTCAAGTCATAAGCATTTAATTCCACTTCCTCCTAAGCAGTGTCTAATATAAGAAAAATTTTAAGCGAATGGCCACTACCAAAAGCTGAGAAATAGGATCTCTGCCTTGAATTTTGATGTAATTTGATAAGACAATTTAAATTAAGTCATTTTAACCAGTGAAGAAAGAGCTGTACATAAACTAGAGGATAATGGCAGAATGAGCTTCTCCCCCACCCCAGAAAACAAAGTTATGACAAATTCCAGGTAGTGTACTTAAGCAGGAATAGTAAGTTACACAACCATGGGATGAAGAATGATTAAGTAGGCAACACTTCTGAAGAGTCTGAGAGTTACAGTGGATCCCTACACACTGTTCTACCACAGGATACTGTTGCAGAAATTACTTGATACTATTTGGTCTTGTGATACTATAGACATGATATTATTTGTTCTTTGTGTATGAAGATGAATAGTGCCTGTTAGACAGCCTTCTTGCTCAAGTCAGCACTGCTAAAACCTTAGTTGAAACAGTAGATGTGTTTAGGGACTATAGGAAGTTTTTTGACTCATTGCAAGAAAGCTAAAGGAAAATGACAACAAACCAGGGATTTAGACAGGAAACTTCCAAGGAAAGATTGAACCAACTGGTGTAATTTCAAATAAAGAATGGGAAATACAGAGGAGTTTGAGCCCACAAAGGACTGCTCAAAAGCAGCACAGTAATCTGTTCTGTACTTGTGTATGACAAATTTCATATGACAAGTATGAAAGTAGTAATAGGCTTGCTCTCAGACTATTTATACAGGAGACCCCAAACAGTAAGGAGAGCAAAACCCTGGAATGGCTTGCCAGCAAGTACAAGGATCTGCCAGTAGAAGGTTTTAAGAAGAGGTTAAAAGTTACCTCAGAAATTTGACTTTAGGACAGAAGGATGGACTAGATGACTTGATAATATTTCTACCATCCTCTTCAATTTTTCTGCATTTTAAATAGTACTCAAAATTGGACTGGCACTACACAAGAGGTATGTCAGCAGCCACTTTGGAGACTTTCAATGTTTGACACCACCACTCCCCGCAAAAGAACAGACCACCTAGAAAAAGCATCATTTTATTTCATGGGCTCCAGTTTTCCTTCTTCTTTGCAACCTTAAGATGTATTCTAGTACTGTTTTTCAATATAAATTTCTGGTCAGAGCTAAAGACCAAAATGGAAACAAAAACCATCTTCATAATGATACATCTTAAAAAATCTGTTTAAAGGAATTCAGAACAACCTAGGAAGCAGATGTCAGTTCCAGTCAATGAAACTGCCACCTGTCAGCATTTCTGTAGCAAGTAATTACCACCTGCCATCTTCCTTGTCCTCCAAAAGGAAATAAGGCCTCCTATTAAGTGAAATATGATTGTCACACCAAACCAGATTCTCTCAAAAAACCAGTATATAGCACTGCTCAAGGGTTGATTTATGCAAGATTTTAGCTGTCTTTTTTCATTGGATCCTCATCTTTCACAAGGCTCTATCTGGTAATTTAAAGTGTATGTTGAGTTGTAAATTACTGTAACCCATGTTTGCTGAGTGTACAGAAAGAAGAAGTGTTGTCAAAATGGGAGTGACTTAATTCCAGTACCACAATACAACCAACCATATACTTGATTAAAGTAACAGTGGAAGACAGAGTCAAGGAGAGAGCAGCAGGACTCTTGGCATTATTAAGCCTAATGGTTCAGGTGTTTTTTTACCTAAGCAAGCTACAAATACTGCCTTTTTACCCACTTGAGCCAGAGTGGTCATTTCCATATCAGAGTAAAGTTGCTTACATAATCAGCTTCTAGTGCGAAACTCAAAACAAAACAAAAACAACCACACAAGCAAAAACCTCTTAAAAACTAATTGCTTGTTAACAGCAAAGTTTCTGAAACTTATGTGCCTGTGTAGCTTACCCCGTTCAATATCATCCATAGGAGAAGATGGAAATGTTTTTTCTTTTGTTGGAGAGTTTTTAACGTTGTTTGGAACCTTTGTTGCATTTCGCATTTGCTGCTGTTGCTGCTCAATGCGAGACTGGACTTTACTGCTTCCTTCAGCTCTGCGTGTGAAAGGAAAAGATTTTTAATTACTAGAAGGCAAGATGCAAGGAAAAAGGCAAGAATACAGGGAATGTGGTACCATGGAATTATTTCTCATGCCTTTTTAAATAGTGTCATTAGATTCTTAGGTAAGTTATTATACTGGTAAGTTATTATATTAATACACACAATATATTAATGTTATACTATTAATATTGTATATAAATGTGTTAAAAATTATTTTTTTAATACAGTGCTAATAATTTTGTAACACTTTGTCAGTTGATTTGTTTTTATACCTTGCTACCCAGTATCACTTAATTCTGCTGGAAATTATTTATATTGACTTAGCAGCAGAAAAATAAACTTAAAAACTTGGTATGAGAAAAACAAGCCATTAAAATTACTGAGACCCGTCACAAAATTTTCTTTTTTATTTATTTTCTCATTTACAAGTCAGAAGACAGTAGGCAAGCTACTAGCCAAACAGATCTTTTTTTTCCTCCCTCTAAACTCAACAGAAAATAGTTACTATTTCTTTCAATAATATAACATGTTTTGGTTAACAAAAAAAATTAATTCCCATTTCTTCTGCAGTCATGATTCAAAAGATGTGAAGTCAGTTTGCTGAGAAAGCAGGCTTTTCACTCCTTTGAACAAGGCCGGGTACTCTCTAAAATTACGTTTTCCTAAAAATAGCAATGTGTAGTTATATACGTCAATTTACACTCATTAACAAATCGATTTTCACAATGGGCAAAGCACAGTTGTTTCTCCTGTAAATCACCCACCTGGTTTTTTTCACAGTGATGTTGCTACTAAGTTTCTCTAGGCGACATTCTCCAGTGTCATGGTTGATAATTAAGATACATTCTTTTAGGTAAGGCTTCTTTGAGCCCTTGAACACAGTCACTGGTGGAGTTGAGCCCTATTAAATCAGAAGTCCAGTAAGTGTTACTCCTGTAGTCTTTTTTCTTAGAAAAAGCAATCCATCCGTGATGACAAGTTCACTACAAGTGATCATTTCTAGCCATTAAAAATGTTACTGTTTAATTCAAATTAGATTCACACTAGCCATGTCCAAAAGCAGCTGGTGTTTGACTGGAATGGGATTTTACTTGCTTAGCTTAGTTTGGAACTGATTAAATGCTTATTTCCCAAGGAGAGCAGACTCTCTCTAGGACTCCTCTCACCAAAAGGGGTTTCAGTTCCCGTATCAGCAGAGCAGTAAAGCATGGCAGGTAGTAAATTTTCCCTTTCCAGTCTTTCCTGCTTTAGAACTGCACTAGAGCAATAAATACCAAGGGGAAACTTGCACTGCCAACATACACATGAAGCTTTTCTGTGTACGCAACACTTCTGGGTCATCCTACAGCACATTTCCAGTGCAGCAAATACACTTAAAGTTACAGTGCAGCTCTTTAACCTTTGGGTCTTTTGTAATCTTGCATTCTTAGAGCAATTGTTTTTCTACTCTAAAAGTAGTAGAGTAGCAGCTCTGAAACAGCACTGAAACTTTATGCCCTTCCCTAGTCAGAATATATACTTATGACAACAAAATAAATCATTCCCTTAATCCTGCCACTCTTCAGCCACACCAACTCACCTCAATATTTGGCAGCGTTATTGTCACCTGTTCACCTTTGCCAACTTCAAGGTCTCCTTCACAGGACATATCAATAGATGCAGGCTTAAAGTCATCTAAATATAAAAACAAACTAGATTATTTACAGGCTTTTCAAGAATCTTATAAACGTAGGCACCACTTAATTGCACTTGGAGGCTATTAATTAAAAGCCTTTTTTTGTTAGTGTATCATCTACCATTCCCCTGAGCAGATCATTCATTCATTAGAATTCAAAGTCCAGCTGCTTTCTCAGGATTCATTATAAGTGTTTAAATCCTTTGGTTAAAATTAGAAAAACACCTTTAGGTTTTAATGGATAAAAAGGCCGAAGAAGCTGTGTTATATTTCAATAGATAGATCCTCATATAATTATCTTCAGAAGAATCAATAAATAGTTCTTGAAAATGTTGATCCCAAACACTGGACACGTAGACAAGTGACTGAAAAAGCAAAGAACAACATCAACCCTCAATACGCATTTCTCTGTTTCTGACTTTACTGTAACAAGCATGTCAGAATGTGACAAAAATTTGGGGTTTCAGTATAGTTATTTTTGTTAAAAGTGAAATTCCTTCCCAGTTTAACATTGATTTGCATTTTGTCTTTTTCAACATCTGAAGCACTGGTTAAAATAAGTTTTGAGCAAAAGAAGGTATCAGTTTCTGGTCCTTTTCAAAACTCTGAGACATTGCAAACAAGCGTGTGTTCTGGCATCAGCACAGCAGCTCTGTTACATACCATTACCTACAAAGTATTATTTCCACCACAAATAAATTGGGAAAGGCTACGGCCAAACTCTGCCTGTGCCGATTGAGGGAGGCAGGATGGCATCAAGAGGCTCTGCAAGGTCTGTGATAACATGTGTGGGTTGAGCCCGCGGCTCCAGGTGAGGCAGGGCCAGTCTCGCACGCCGGGATGCCGGTGCCCTGCCTCGCACGCCGGAGGGGACCCATCGGCCGGCACACGCTCCATGGCCACACCACGGCACATGCTCCTCGCCTCGCTGCCTGCCCCACCTCACGCTGCTGGTCACTGGCGGCGGCATTCCTGCAGTTGGGGAGCTTCCCAGTTCCATAACTCGGCCTGCAGCCACGGGCCGGGCGGCACAGACCACAGCTGGGGAGCAGGGTTCCAGCCAGCACACCAACCGGGCAGGAAAACCAGGCTGCAGGAGCTGGTGGGCAGGGCTGTGCGCGCAGCAGGAGGCTCGGAGCCCAGACACAGGTGACAGCCCCTGCTAACCTTGTTTAGGGCAAACCCCTAAATGTCATCTTACAGGAATAAGCGCACAACAGTTCCAGAGTTTCTCATCAAATCTGAGAATATTTGCTTTAATATGTGTCCACTGGGCTGTTAATACTTTAGAAAATGAAGATATTGCCACTTCTGATCTTAACTTCTAACTAGCAGCTGGTTTTCCTTTACTCGACTATTAAGAAAAACGTCAGGTGTCAGAGGATATTTCTTCTGCATGTGCATTTGATAGAACTGATGAACGTTCCAGTTTCTATGTCTCATTTGTTGGAAAGGAAGAGAGATTTCAAAACAGATTTCAGAATAAATCATCAAATTACAAGAGTCAGCGTGAAACTCTACGGGTAGGAGGTACCAGACGGGGTTGTTAGTCCTCTTTAAAATTAGGGTAAATTTCAAATTGCAGCATTTGCTTAAATCCATTTATAGCTTTTTTGCCTCTCTCCTCCGCTTCCACAGTTGAAGACAATCTGCCTAAGTGCCGTTCCCTTTGCTCACAAGGAGCACATTACCCATCTTGCACACAGGACACTCTCCAGAGAACATACGTGAGACTGAATCTTGGGGATATCAGTCTATAAATAACCAGACAACAAAACCAGAAACTGCAGTCCTAAATTACTAAGGACTATAATCCTGGGAGCATTTGTTTCCTAGCTACCCTCAGAATCTTTGAGCACACACCTCTCTAGATAGTAATTATGTACTCAGGGAGGGTGTACTGGCTCCGTGATTAACACCGCCTGCCTTTAACCTTTGATTGCTGAATTGTACGGAACTTCTAAAAACTGAGCGCAAGGAAAGAGGGCAGAGCCACAGGTTCAGCTTAGCTGGGTTTCCAGCAGAACAGCAGGGAGACACTATGGAAAAGGCATAAAAAGCCAAGTTAGTGCCCAGCGGGTAGCGAGGGGCAGCTCTTGGATACAATGGCCGTACGTGCTCCCAGCACCGACTAAAACCTGCACCGCTCCCGAAACCTCGGACCAGCACTCCGCGGCACTCAGCTCCCAGCTGCGCCCCAGAATCCCGGGATTGAGGCAGCCACCGAGCGTGGCCGCAGCCACCCCCGCCCTTCAGGGGACCCCGGGGACCGGGGGCCCCCTAACCCCTCCCCGACCCCCACAGCCCCCGAGAACTGCCCCAACCCCAGCA
>VZRR01011618.1:1789744-1814279 GCA_013398015.1 Oreocharis arfaki
GGCCGGCGGGAGCCGCCCCCGCGGGCTCCGATAGGCCGTGACAGGCAGAGCCCCGCCTCCCCCGAGCTGGATTGGTCAGTGAGCGCGTCCCTCTGCAGCTTTCCACCAGTGGGGTTGTCGGAGGCGCCAGCCCGCACGCGGATATGCAAATAGCACCCTCCTCCCTTAGGGGAGAGCGCTGGTTGGCGGAGAGAAGCCGCGACCACACAGCTGTGAGGGGAGGGGGGCGTGGGGGAGCTGTCGCGTTGGAGACGGCGAGTTCGGCGTTCCAATCCCCCCGCCCTCCCCCCGCAGTCGGGGAGCCCCCGCGCGGCGGTGAGAGGGGCCGGGGGTGCGCGTGGGTCCCCTCAGAGCGCCCCGCGGGGGCTCCGCGGCCTGGGAGCTTCGCGGCGCCGGCGCCGCCGCTCCCGGGGACAGTGGGGGCACCGGGGTGACGCCGGTAGGAGAGGGCACCGTTCCCTCTGCCCTTTCCCCGGCCCTGGGTGAGGCGAGGCCGCTCCTGCCGCCCGCCCCGTGGGGCCGCGCTCACGCTGCCCGGCCGGAGGTGCGCCCTGCCGGCAGAGCCGGTCCGGCTGCCCGCGGCCTCGGGAGGGAGCGCGAATGGGGCTCCCTCCATGTTTGTTTCTTTTCTCAGGGGGAGTTCTGCGGCCCGAGGCTTCCAGCTGGTGGTGCTGGAGCTGGAGGTGGGATGAAGTAGCAGCGTGAGGACCCCGCGCCTTAACATAAAAACGGTAGAGGCTGGAATCGATGTTGGTGTGCGCCTCTGGCTGTTCCCTATGGCAGCCACGGACCCCCAGGTCCTGGCCTTGGCTGCTCAGATCACTGAGAGCAGAGAACAGGACATCCCCCTGCTGCTGCTGAAGTTAAAGGGTAATTAATGCCGTTGCTAAAATAAAAGGATGAGCTAGTGAACTATGCACAGTCCTTCTCCCCTCTGCTTCCTTAAATACAGAATGTTTTTCTGAAACTCTGTAAGGAAGGTTGATAAAGCAGCTTTTCTTGAGTGGCATTTGGCTTGGCAACTATCAGGAGGAGGAGCTGGGGAGCAAATGGACAGAAGTTTTTTCTGCCTTTCAGCTGTCGCCCTGATAATGTGGGCCCTTTCCCTGTTGATACAGGCAAGGATCTTATACTTGGTCAAATCATTTCTCCCAGTGCTTTTTGGGCAGAGAGTGGTTGTCAGTGGTGGTTGTCAGTTTTCCGTTTTTAAATCTTAGCATAGAAACAAGATTATGAGCTCCTGTGTGACTTCCCTGTCTTTCCTTCTGCTGTACAGCCCCTGCTCATAGGAACGGTTCAAACAAGTCAGGTCCTGTTCTAAATTGGGATGTAATTATAAGGAAGCTATATGTTTCCCAGTGGTTGTGGTTTTATCTAGCCCAGGAAATTCATACAAATGGTCCATATCCCAGGTAACGTATGTTTTGCTACTAAATATGTAAAGAGAAAATGGAAACCTAAGTTTAGCTATCCTTCCCAATTGTCATATAATCTTACAAATGAGTTGTAGCTGTAGCAGCAAAAATTGCTGACAAAGTATTTTATGCTGTTGTTAGCACTTTTACAATTATTTTAATCCTAGCTCTGTGTACATACAGTCTTCTTACATTTTAGAAAAGGAAAAAAAAATCTTGCACAACAGAATCTTATGTTCCTCTTTGTCTCTCTCCTGCTTTCTTCCTACAGGAATTTTAAGTAGTCCTTCCTTAGGATGTGAAGAATCAAATAAAATTAAGCAAGATATATACGATTATGGTCTTACTCAGTACTGCTTGCTGGTCCTTAAGCGAGACCACTCTCAGCTGCGTGGAGCCTGGGCTACTGCTGCCCAGCTAGCAGAGATACTAAGGTAAAAAGAAAAAAGCTAAGAAGTTTTGTTCTAGTTTTCTTTCTGTCCTTTCATCTTGCTCTTTTCCTTTTCAAGCTGTAATACATTGGCTCCCATCCAGAACAAGGCTTGTTGTTCAGGAAAGGCCAGGGTTAAAGTGCAGGGAGCAGTCAAGAGCAGAGGGGTCAGGCATAGCCTAATTGGTCCTGTTTAATTCATTTGCATTGTGTTTCATTGAGCTGGGGGAACTGTATGGTGGGAACAAGGTTTGTGTTGGCTTTACCTTCTTTTGTGGACAGTACTCACCAGTGCAACAGTCCTTACCCAGTAATTACATAATTTTGAATTGTAGTTTTTTAAAAAGTTTTGTTTGCTTAGATTTCATCTTGCAAAGATCTCCAGCCTGATTGACTCACTGCTTGGCTTGACTGTATTTAAATATTTATTTAATATACCCATTTTAAGTGTCTGTTTATATTTTTGGATATAATAGATGGCACAGTTCATACAGACTAGATAACCTGATGTAGCGATACTGTGAGAATGGCGTTGTTAATAAGAAAACTTTAAACTCAAACCCCCAGTGATCTAATCTCAATTTTAAATGTCAGGAAAAATAATGCATTTTAAATTTTCTTCGAGTTGTACTTAGTTTTGGCTTAACTAGGGAGCAAAATTCTAAGGCATGAAGTAATTATGTGACAATCTCTTATTTATGCCATATCTGCAGTATGAATTTTTAATGCAAGGAATTTCAGTAAGGGATGCAAGAGTTATCACCAGAGTAGTGTGATACTTAAATCATCCCGTATAAGCTGTTGCAGTTGCGGAGAATACTGAAATTTATTTTAGCTGTAAAAATGTTCTTTTGTAACTAGATGAATCTCAGGTTCATGCCTAGAATTTGTTTTCCAAGGGCTTTGGTAGACATTTTTACGTGTGTGCATTCCCAAGAAGTTAAGATAGCCTAGATGTGATATCAGAAAGCAAAATTCATAAAAAGTCAGGAAGACTCTTTTGTTGCACTGATATCAGTGCAGAATTGAAACAACTTACCAGTTGTAAAACATGCAGTTTCTTGTAAAAAGTCTTCCAGAAACAACTGACGTGTTGTGGTGAGTAAAAAAAGAGCGCTGAGATCTGAGGAACTGATTTCTAGCTCACATGTCTTCCTCAGTTAAAAAGAAGTTGTAGGCAGGCTCGCTGAAGGTTTTGTGGTGTAGTTTTCATACGTATTTTCACTGCCTGATGTGTACCCCCTTCATCATCAGGCTTCCTTTATAATTTTTTTCCTACCTTTCTATTTTGCCTTTTTTTTTTTTTTCTTCTTTATGACCATCAGAGCCCTTCCCTAGAATATGGAACAAGCCTGAACAGATTCTATGAAGCTGAAGGAGAAAGTGCCTTGGATATGTTTTTAACTGGGAAATGCCATAATAAGTAGCAATATGGTCTCCAACCTGCAAAGGATTGCTCTTCCTTGGAGGCAGCCACCTTGGAGCCAGTCACAGCAGTGAGCTGTTGTTCGGGGGGAATTATCCCATGCCACTGAAGCATTTCTCTGATGACGTGACATTCATTCAAAGTTGTTCAAACAGGCCTTTGACTATTCAGGTTGATTTTTTTCCCTCTCTTTTTTTTTTTTTTCCTCCATTTCAGTCATTGTTGTGTAGGGCTAGAGGTGAAAGAAGATCCTGAGGAATTTTACAAGAAGTTTCTTCCTTCAGCTGTAGACAGCCTGCTGGTTTTGGGAAAACGCTTGCAAGCACGATTTATCCGAGCAATCAAGGTATTTAAGTTTTGTAGTTAAAGGCACAGAGAATGCCTGCTAACTTTCCAAGGTCATGTATTGGATAAGTGGGATGTTGTTCTAGGGACATGGTATTATGAAAATTTACTTCCCAGAAATTGCAGTCATTTTTCTTACACCTCAAAGCTCTGAAGCCGAAATCTGTCATTGTGCAGCATTTGCTCCATGACTTGTGCAAAGCCGCTCTGTTACTATAGGCCTGTTAGATAGTTTGGCTACTACTTTTCACAAGTTTTAAAGGTAGAGGGAAGGAGTGCAATTATAAGAAGGACTGAAGAATTAGAGCAGTATAAGAGGAAAAAAAAAAGCCTTACAAAAGGCAGCATCCCAGTCATGGTAGTGTCTCAACTTTGCATGTCATTAGTTCAGCCTTTGTAATGACTTAGTTCCCACTGATTTTGTTCAGCTTTACAAAAAATGGTTTAGGAAGTATTAAGATTTTAAATTGGATTTGTTGAAGTTTATTTTATCATTCAATTTCTGCTGCATAATTGGCAAAAAAATACCAAGAATAGTCACTGCTTCTGAACTTGCGTGTGGAGAATGCCAAAGGCAGACTTCGTGAATTTATAGATTTAAACATTTTCTCACATTTCCCTCCTTTTTTGCAGTGAAGAAGGGTTTTGCCTGGCTAGGTTCCCTCATGCTTCTGAAGCATTCTGAGTTCTAGAATCAGAAGGAAAAAAAACCCTAACAAACAAAAACCCATGACTAATATAGATAACCAACTTAATGGATTCTGACAGTTTCTTTTAATATCCCCATTTCCCCATATTATCTCATTTCTTGGCTTACTGGCTTCTTGCACTTAGTCAAAATTTTCCTACAAAGTATTGTGATAGACACCACAAACAGTCAATTCTCAGAAAGCATCAGTGCAATAAAATGGTTTCTGTAAGTCCCATACTTGAGAAGTGCATATAGTGCTTAAGAAGGAAGCTTCCTAAATGACATCCCAGGGGACTCTTATCCACAATATGTAATTTCCCCCATACTTTCTTATTATGTCTCAGCCTACATGCTACTTGAGTCATGCTTGTGGGCAAAGATTTCTTTTGAATGCAAATGCAGTCTACGTTCTAATTAGTACTTTGGCTTTTAAACTTCGTGGTCTCAGAGGTGACTGGGCACCCAGACTTGGTGCTTGCTCAGTGGAATTTTGGAAATCCCACTCTACCAGTGGAGATTTGGAGTTTATTCTGCCCTCTTTTGCTTTTTGTTCAAGTCTTTGAAGTCAAGGGAAGTACTGAAATTGTTTTCAGAAACTCACATGTTGCCAGAACACAGAGCAGATAATATTACAACTTATTACTGTTATTTTGTATCTCTTCTTGTCAGTATGGACCAAATACAAAGTTAAACCTTGACTGAGGGCTGGGGCTACAGCAGGGATCTAGGGATAGGCTCCCTGGAGTTTCATTTGTGGAGGATCAATTAATGTGAGATACATAAGGCCATGTGCTTTGTAACAACATTTGTCAGCAGTGTGGTGCTGTCAAAAGCGCCTTTGCTGTTCCACACACCAAGATTCCAGATTCCCAGTAGCCTGTGGCTCACACTTGGAATAAAGACTGGAATGTGCATCTGTATGTGCATTCATGTGTTAAAACCTGAATTCCTACTGGTCATAGGAGAGCACTGGAGCACCTCTGCAGTGAACAAAGGCTGAGAGAGATGGGGTTGTTCAGTGTGAAGGAGTCTCTGAGGAGAACTTACCTCTCCTCCCAGTACCTGAAGGGCCTACAAGAAAGCTGGAGAGGGACTTTTTACAAGGGCATGTAGTGACAGGAGAAGGGATGATGGCTTTACACTGAAAGAGGGGGGTTTAAATCAGATATTGGGAAGAAATTCTGTGCTGTCAGGATGGTAAAACACTGGGACAGGCTGCCTAGAGAAACTGTGGATCCTCCATCTGTGGAAGTGTTCAAGGCCAGGCTCGAGCAACCTGGTCTAGTAGAAGCTGTCCCAGCCCATGGGGCTGGAACGAGGTGGACTTTAAGGTCCTTTCCAACCCTACCATTCTATGATTGATTCTACGTTTTTTTCCAGTCCAGTGTTATCACAAGCAAGCACATAGCATAGTCTGTTTGGCAAATAGATCAAATTTCAGCTTAACAGTGGTTTGGTGTTTGCTCCCAGACCTCCAACTAGGAGGTGCTTCTGAAGCTTCACCATACCAGTTTTCAGGAACCTTTTTCATTTTCATTGTGTCCTTGGCCACCTTGTACCTTCCCTCCCCCTGCGCCCCACCTTCTTTAAAGTAGAATATTTCCCACTTAGTGCATTAAATCTGTGATGCATATTTGCTGAGCTATTATTTGTCTTCTTATCCCTCCTATGCTATCAAATATTTTTAAGAAGTAAACAAGATTTCTCTCTCCTTGTTGTGATTTTTTTTTCCCCAAATGGATAGTTTGGGTGTTTTTTTAGTATGTTCAGGTCTTTTTGATTGATCTCTGACCTCAAAGGTCTCACAAGTTGGGGTTTTTTTACTAGTTCCTACAGTTTCACCAACCTTATTTGGAAATTTGGTGGAGTTTGGTCTCCAGATTCCTGAGGCATACAAACCTTTCCATGATATCAAGCTGAAGTCCTTAGTGAAGATACATATACATGTTTTTACCTACTTCTCTTTTGTTTAGGATAAAGAAAAACAAGACTTTTTACACTGGTTCCAAATAGTAACTGATGCCATCTGCTGGCTGTTCGGTGGGCATATTCAACTAGCAGCATGTGGTAAGGGAAATGTCAACCCACAGAACACCTGAACATTTATTTATGGCAACTACAAGTATCAAGAATCATTCTTAAGCTAGTCTCCACCTAGTCTTCTAAATTGGAGTAGATGGTAAATCAGTGTTTTTAAGTAGTTAGCTCAACAGCAGTATCTAAAACGGTAAACATCCACTAAAGGGAAATACTCAAAAGGTCCCCTTCTAGTCTTTCAGAGACAAATATTCAAAGTGTCATCCTGTAATTTCCCTTTGTAAGTCTACACCTTTTAAAAATCCTTTTTTTTTTTTCAATAAGAGACAGTTGATCTTTTCCTCTGTGTGATTAAAATATGCAAAAATTTGACCAGAGTACATTGCTGGCCCTGATGAGTAGACAGAGTCAGAGACAGATTTCTGAAATTTTTGCCATGATGGGAAATTTTACAAATATCTAACAAACTTCACTATATATTTCTGACCAAAATAAGCTTTCATTTAAACTGATGTTAATCACACTGATTTTGAAAAGCAGAATTTGGTTTTGTTTCTAATATTGAACAAAAACCTAAGGATCATAAGATGTGTAACTAAAAACACACATGGTCAGAAAAATTACTGAATATGTAGCCAGTGATACACTGGGATAAAAAAGATGGTGCTTTAATGACATCAGTGGACTTGCATTAAATAACCTGGGGTAACAAACTGCCAAGGTGGAGGTCCTTAAACTTTTGGAATATTGTTGCCCCAGTGTTAATTCCACTGTTGTTGTAAGAAAAGGGTACTAGTGTAACACGAAGGGTTTTAAAGCTTTCATTCCATTGCAACATCAGTGCCTGAGGGATGTCCAAAGGCAGAGAAAACAGAGTTCAGTGTGTTTTTTGGATGTTGAAGTAGTTATCTCAGTAAGTTTTTGTGTAAGAATCATAAATGAGAGAACCTGTTCCAGAAACAGTGTCTGGTTTTACTTGCTATGGCTTATGATGAAGTTTATTTGTTTTATGGTATTTTCAAGTCTGGTTCTAATTGCATGATTTCTTGTTTGCTTGTTTTTGTTTTCTTTTTGCAGTACTGCAAAATGATCGGTTCCTACAGTTGTTAATAACAGATGATGTTGAAACAGCAATTATAATGATGTCTGTGTTACACAATATTTTGAGGATCAATAGGTTAGTTGTTTTCATATCACTATTTTTCTTGATAATAAATATAAAAGGTAGTTCATTACTGCTTGGTAAAATAAAATTTTTTCATATACAACCGTTGTTGTGTTATATTGTTTGGGGTTTCGTTTTTTTCCCCTAGTCTTTGTTGTAGAAATTGAAAACATTAAAAAGCTGGGGTTTTAGTGTTCTTAAATTGAGGGAGTGGTAATTGGTTGACTGAAACAGTAGTACTGCCTGGATCAGATTCCTGGTCCAGCTAGCCGGGCATCTTGGCTTGCTGTATATAGTCTGACATAGCTAAAAAGAAATCACCATTAAAAAGCTCGTGTTTTTTAATTAACACTTTTGTTCTGTCCCCCTCCCCTTTTATTTCTTTCATATTTTTAAAGTTCTGTCTTGCTTCACGTTGAAGAAGAGACTCTTCACTCTGTTTTGGATGAACTTGTTTATAAGCTTTCCTCTACCACGAATCCTGCTGTAGGAAGTGCTGCCACAAAACTGCTGTTGTTGGTGGCAAAAGTTTGCAAACAGCTTGTGCAGTTACTCACAGCCCGCTACAAAGGTTTGTAAACATGCATGGGACTGATCACTGAGCCTTCTCTTACATTCACTGTGAAAATAAGAAGACAGAGGTTTCCCATTGTGGTTCAATAACTCTCCAGTACTGGTGGAAACTACAGTGCTGTGTTGCTTTGGGTGGTTTTTTTTTCCTTCTATTCACTTGCATTGCAGTTTAAGGTACCATGACTCTTTTCTGTTTCCTAGATTTATTTTCTTCTGTGTATTGAGGACTCTGCATGTGGCAGCTTGTCTTTTAAAGCTGTTTGTCACTTCCAGCCTCATGGGCTTTACTTCTTTCTGTTTCCCTGTGCAGGCTGGTTATTGGAGGATCCACTGGCAGGGTGCCTGTACTGCCACAGTCAGAGAGCCCTGTGTCACATCTGCCACAGTGCTAAGGCTCACTAATCCAGAGCATGGAAGTTTTACTTAAATGAAGTAAACCTTCTGACCCTGCCTGCTGCAGTGACTGCTCATGTGATAGGGGACTGTTTATTTATCCAGGAGCTGTCTTTTGATATCCAAGTTAATTGGAATGACCTCTTTCCAAGAACTCATGAAATGAGTTTATAGTTTTGTCTTGATACCTTCAGATGATGAGGCTGAGTATGTGTATAACTTGTTCCATGTTATTCATTCTTTAATCAGGTGTCCTATTTAATGTTTCTGTCTCTAGCCTAGCAGGGAGCTCCAGGAAACCTGTTTGTATTCTCATGCCCACTGAGACTAAGGAAGAGGCATAATGTTTGCCAGGTCTTTTATATTCTGGAAGTCATTGTTGGTTAAAACTACTTGTGAGCAGCCTCAGTCCTTTAAAGACAAGGACATTAGGAAGAGGGAATGCTAGGAAAAAATGTCCAATTCCAATTTTTTGCACTTGTGCTGACTACTTATTGTACAGTATGAGCCAGATAAATTTCTGGACCAGATAAGCAGCTTTGCCACCCTTTTGCCTACAGATTTGAAAGCAGAGATTCCCTGTAGTATGGAATTAAGTATAGTGTGCCTAAGGCTGGTATCCCATAGTAGATTCTTTCCAAGCTGGCTTGATGGTCTGATCATCCCAGCTGTAGAATGCTGGCTTGTCTAAAGAGGTGCAAATCACCATCAAAGGATGCTTTATTTTGCTCTAGAGTCACAGTATGCCACAGCCATTTAAAAACTCTTCATCTGTCTCCTGTACATGTTTCCTCTTTCCACTAAGAAAAGAAAAAAAATTGTGGTTTTCCTCTACTTTTTTTTAAAGAATCCTTCTGTTAGGTTTAACTCAGGCTTTGGAATTCTTTAGAGATCATGAGGAATAAAAGCAACAAAGAAAGCATTACAGCATTTCCACCATCTGGCCATCTCATTGAAGTCCCTTGGCTTCACAGTGGCTCAGAGCTGTTGGCAGTGTGAGGTGCTTTGGTGTGACCTTTGCCAGTAAAGGCAGCCTGCTGGAGGTGAGGGCATCTCCAAGACCAGCACAGTCAGGTTTCCAGGAGGGCCTGGCCTTTTGTGTGCATGGGTTGACACATCTGTGAGGCACATTTGAGGTATTCCCTGTCAGTAGCCAAAAGGTGCATATGGCTATGGAGTCTGTACAGAGACTGGCAAATGGCTGTGTCAGACCCAGAGCACTTCTGTGAGGGAGCTCTCTTGTGTAGCCTGGCTCCCTGCTTTTGCAGGGCTCAGGCAGCCTTGGGCACCCACTGACTCCATTTAGAGTCCTGCCTGTCTCTCTCCTGAAGTGTTTTACTGTTAATGTCTTTCCAAAATGGTTCACGTGGTGCCACAGAGGTGCCATTTCTGTGTGCTCCAGATCCTGTAAGCACATGTGAGTGTTGGCGTTGCCCAGTGTATGAGTATGCTTATGGACAATGATTTGAAGATGGAAAAGTTTCTTGAATCTGCAGTTCTTCAGGAGGCAAACACATGCCTCCTCCCTGCCCTCCAACTCTCTGCAGAGCCCTTAGGCTCGGGGATTTGTCTGATACAAACATTTTAGCACATGTGTGTGTTGTGGGGGGAGCACAAGTGTGCTTTTAGCTACTGCAAACTCAAACAGCTGTTTTGTCTCAAGGATTGGATGCACATGTACTCACAGTTAAGCTATGCTGTGCAGATAAGATATCAAACAATTCCAGTTAGAAATTGATAAATTTTATTACAAAAAATATGAGAAGAGTGTTAATAACACCTAGCACTTATGTGGTGCTTTGAATTCTTTTCAGTACCTTACAATGACTTACTGATAAGACACTGAAAGTACATTGGTAATTTGACTGCCAGTGATATAGACACAATACTAACTCGGACATACAAAATCACTGGATAATACTTCTCTGTGATAGTTGCAGCACGAGATATTCTTTGTTAAGATTATGCATTGACACTCAAAGGTGGCTCATGGTGTTCAGCTCTCATGCTCTTTTGCACATAGAATCAGATTTGATTTGTTGACTTGCAGTTTGTTACTCTGAAAGCCTGAAAAGAAAAATTCACCTTAGTGAACTAGCTGCTTCTCTTTTTCTTAGGATTAAAAGGGCTCTTAAATAAACAGTGGACTGGCAAAGGATTTGACAGGGAGCTCAACCAACTCTTGGACCTGCTGTGTTTGGAACAATCCAATGGAAAAGGAGAAATGCAGGTGATAAAATTTAATGAGACTTTCAGATGTGCTATCCTATTTAGATGTGAAATCCTATTTACATGTTATTTCTGTATATTTAGAATGGATTTACTGTATCGCTTTGTAGACACTTTTCAAAACCTGTGTTATTATTTCACTATGTTGATTCATTTTTTAATTGCTTTTTAAAATTTCTTTTATTGTGGTTTTTTTTTTAAAACATCAAGAAATTGCTCAGTGATTAAGATATGGGACTGTGAATCAAGAGATTGACTTTCTGTGCAGATTCATCATAGATTTCAAGATAACCATAGAGGGAAAATAATTAATTTTCTTGCTAACTATAAAATGAAAATAACTGCATCTGCTTTTCTCACATCAATGTTACAAATTTAGATCTCTGAATTATTGGCAGCATTTACATAGAACTAAGTCATATACAGAAAATGTGCAGTAAGAACACCACCTGGACTGTGTTCCCAATAAAAGAGACAATGTGTGTTTCATGAGCATCTTTAAAAAAATTTACATGCAGGTTTCTCAGAGACAATACTTTAAAGAAAATCAGAGTTATGTTTGCAGAGACCTACTTTCATCTCCAACAGAGCAGGGTGTTTTGTGTTTCAGTTTGTTGGTGAGGTTTTTTTTAAATCCATTTAAGAATAGAATTGTTTTTTTTTCATGTTTGCATTTCAGTAACTTCTGATCATAAATTTTCTGTAATTTATTCTGCAAATTTTACTGTAACATTTTTTCTGCTGCTCTTTCTCCAAACTTGTCATTCTGTCCTCTCTAGTGTAGGTGTTTTGATTGAATCACCATTTGAAATATCAAGTGCTTCAGGTGTTTTAAATACAAATTTCTAATATTGATTTTATATATATATATACACATATTTGTGCTGTAGATTCATTTGTTTGCCACAAAGAGCATCAATACAGGTGATTAGATTAGCTGCTTTTGGGGCAAGTATGGAGATCATGATAATAACTGTCTTGTAAGACTTTAAATTCCCCAGTTTGATGCATTTGAAAAAGGATGGCGTTTGGCCAAATGTTGAGATTATCCAATTATGCAAGCAGTAATAAAGTGGTTTTATATGCATAGAAAATATTCTACCAACTGCTTTATTAATTTCAGAAGCAGCATCAAGCAGCTTGTATAATCCAGGCTACATGGCGGGGATTTCAGACAAGGAAAAGGCTGAAAAAGCTACCCCAAGCAGTGATCACTTTACAGAGAAGCTTCAGGTAAACAGTATGGCTTTGTGAAAAACAGTAAAGAATGGAATCTAGTAAGAAGGTTTGGGTTGGGCTGGGTTTTCTCAAGTCACAAAGGGACAGGAAAAATTCAGGTCATCTAATTCAGTGTCCTGTTTGGAGTAAGCCCAGCCTCAAAATGGGATCTGGATGCTCATGGCCACATCCTGTTTTGGAGGTCTCCAAGGATGGAGATCCTACCATCTCACTTGATCCCTTTCCTTGTGCTGGATGATTTGCCTTGGGAAGAATTCTTCCATTACAGGCAGTGGGAATTTCCTTGTTGCACTCTTTATCACTGCCTCTTGTCTTTTTTCCAAGCACCCCCATGAGTCTAGCTGTGTCTGCTCTATAACACTTCTTTAGGTAGTGAGAGACAGTCTTGCCTTCCTTTAGGCTAAACACACCTTGCCTGTCCTTATAATATCCTACATTCCATGGCCCTAATTGTCTCTGTTTGGACAGTGTCTATCCCTCCCATTTGTCAGAGTTGGGCTTCCATTGGGGGTCCCAGTAGAGTGTGACCAATGCTCCAGGTGTGCCAAGTAAAGCCAAATAATCTTCCCACTAAGCCATAGCATTTGTTCCTGCAAGGGCTCACTACTGTCTCGTGTCCAGCCTGGCCCCCCCTTTCACTGGAGTTGCTGTCTGGGTGAGCGGTGCCCAGCCTGTGCTGGTTCATGAGGTTGGTTTTTTTTACCAGGTGTAGAATTTCCCATTTGAACTTCATGTGGTTTTTATCAAACCATTTTCTGTGTTTGTGGAGCTTTCTCTGAGCGTCAGCCCTGCCCTGCATCGGAGACTGGGATGACAGCCTTGGTAAAGTCAAGGAAAATGACATCCACTGCTTTCCCCTCATCCACAGAGCCAGTCATCACAGAATGCAATCCAGCTGGTCAGACGTGATTTGCCTGTGATAAATCTATGCTGGCTATTCCCGTTCACTTTCCTGTCCCTCCTGGATATAGCTCCCCTGAGAATTTGTTCCCATGTCCCAGGCCCTAAGTTTGGGCTGACCAAGTGTTCCTTCATCTTGAAGATGCCTTTTTCCAGTCAGCTGTTATTTCTCAAACATAAAGGTAATGTAATGCCAATATGAGCTTTTTCACTACAGATTTTTTTAGCAGAAACATCCAAACAATGTGCTTTTTCAGCAGTAGCAAACTGCCACTTCTGGTGCCAAAAGCTCCAACTGTCCCTTTCCCAGCTGCCAGACTTCTCCATGAAAAAAACTTACTTCTGTGATGCTTTTATGTTTTCTGTGTAAAAATTTGTGGCATATGGAAAACCAAAAGTGTGGCACACTGCGGCATGGGATTGCACTAAATAGCACTAGAAGATGATGTACTGGTGGTAGGATAGTTAACTGGTTCACAGTTAACTTGACAAAAAATTGCCCTGTAAATTAAATTGGAGCTATCGTGGAGCTTCCACATGCCAAAGTGCTGCAGAAACCAAGGCCCATAGTGCTTGCTTAGTGTAGTGCTTGCAAGACTTTGTTCATCATTAATTTTTTATATCTTTGGCTCTCAGAAGTAGAGTCGCTTCAGTGACCTAGAAATGGTATCCTCTGCCTTGGAGCAGCACAGAAGGAAGCTATGTAAATAATGCCTGTCTCACTTGAATAAGATTTCAACAGTAATGTTAGCACACGTTAGGCTAACTCTTTTGAGAAATTTAATGTGAATTTAGCGTAGGTTAAGGGATCTAAATCAAGTGCAGACTCCAAAGCAGGCTTTTTCAAACATTTTTGGCACGTTGATCATCAGTATGTCAAAAGTAGATTTTAGAAATCATTGTGAAATCACATTGCATTGTGACCAAAGTAATACAAAGCAAACATTTGTGCTTTATTATCTAGATTGGCCTTAAGATTGTCTAAGGTCTAATCTTTAAATTCTGAAAGATTTGCAGGGGCACGCAGTGTGTCTGTTGAAGGCCACTGGTCACTGCACTTTTGTGCTGCAGTCAGACATCCTTGTCACTCCTTTTTACTCCACCATACACTTGAAGCCAATATTCCTTCCCTCATAAGGCACCTTGCAAGCCTGCAAGCCAAACTCAGCCCAGAAAACTTGGATGATGGGCTAAGACATAACATGGAAAAGCAGCAGCGAAAGGGTGATGAGACTATCAGCAATCACCAAGCTGCTTGACTCCCTTGTGTCATACTTTCAATAGTGTAAGCATTAGCGTGTGCCTTTCAAGTAGTTCTTGAGTCATTTAAATGGACTTTTGAAAGGGTTTGTTTAATATTGAGAGGAATGGAAACTTATTCATATCCTTGCAGTGTTCATGGCTCACTCCGTGCCCGTGTACTGAGCAAATACAGTAACTGTACAGTGCCAGTATTGGTTTTCTTCAGTCTAGGTCAAAACATTACACTGAAAAATAGTGTTTGGAATATTGTAAACTTGTCTTTAGAAGAGTTTTTAAGAGGATTTTTTAATTTTTAGCAGTCGGGTTCTGGTTATGTTCGCAGATTTATTTTAGAACAAGTGTGGTTAAATACTGCCAAGACTGAAACTCCAAACTTTGCTCACCTGCAGTTGCGGAGGAAGATCTTAAACTCTGCAAGTTAGAAACTTTTAAAGTGTGGTTTCAGAAATGTCTCCTCAGTGGATGTTAAAGCCTGTAGTCTCTCCTTGAAGCTAGTTCACTGTTACATAGCTAATTGTAGGACATTTAAAATGGCAATAATTTTTATTAATAATGCATCAAAAATGAAACAATTTTACATTTCTAAAGAGATGACCAGAGGGAGGCTGCTCTGTGCCATGAACTGCTGAAGGAAGCTTGGATCTTACTCTGCATATGTTTTGCTTTAGTTCAGAGGAAGTTCCCTGTCACAGTGTGGTCTTGGGCAAGCAAATACATCTATCATTAAGAGAAACAGAGGATGAAGACCATGTGTTTTGCAGACTACATAGGAAAGAATCAGTATCAAGGAATCATTTAAATACTTGACAGACACTCTTGGTTTCACAGATGTGCATCTGAGAAATTCATGAAACATTTTTGTAGTTTTGAACCTAGTGAAGCTGATAAAAATTGATGGGCAAAATATTAATAGTTTTATCAAGCAAATGTCATCAAAATTCCTGTTTGGTCCTATGACTTCATTTGCCTTAGAAATATAATATTTTGATTAAAATATTAATTGCCTGAATTAAAAATGTAAACATTTACAGCTCTAATTTGCAGGAGTGTGTGGGCTGAAAACCTTTAGTTTCCTTGAAACCATTCTGATATAATCCCATATATCATGATCTGTCTCTGCAAGTAGGTGTGTGGGCACACCTCAAGTCTGCATTACAGTTGTAAAAGGTTTATGGTCTGTCAGATTGTGGTGTAGGCTTTTTTATCTGTTAGGGTCAGATATTTAAATCCAGAGCATCTCCTTTACACAACAGCTTCCATCCCAATCTTTCTCCAACCAGTTACAGAGACTAAAGAGAAATTATGGTTGGTGGAAAAATTATAGCTCAATTTATGCTAGTGATGGGAAACACACAAATAGCTCAGTAGTACTGTGAGTTTAAATGTATGTGCCATGCAGCAATAGCAAAATTGCTGGACATTAGTTCTAGTCTGTGGACATGTGTGGGCCCACACATGTGTCCTTGGAATGTTATCCTAAGAAAAGATTTGTGCTTTGATTTCATAGAGTGGTTCAGAGTTTTTCATGGCTATAGATAATGTGGTAATTTGTTAGCTTGCAGGAGACTTCTCATTGCTTGGTGTCATTCTGCAGCCAATAGCTGGCATAGCAGATTGTTTTGTGGATTTTCTTTCTTGATGCTGGACCACTTAACACAGAGAAAAAGAGAGATACTTTAAAGAAATGTACAACTTAAGGTAATTGTTCATTATTTGTGTATTGCAGAGCTAAACGTGAACAGGAGCTGCAGCATTTAACAAAACAGAAGGAAGATGAAGCTCTAAAACTGCAAATGCAACTTCAGAGACAGAGAGCCATGAGACTCTTCCATGAACGACAGCTGGCCTTACTGGAAGTTGTCCATGCCAGTATGATTTATATTAAACTATAGCAGAAGATTAAACTGTCTGGGACTCCTTAGGAACAATTTCCCCAAATCTATTTCCTAATCTTGCATGTCTGTTTGCACTGTAGTCTTACTGTCTCTTCTCCTGACCCAATTATCTGGAAGAGAATGTGCTAATTCCCCCAGGGCTCAGTAACTACTGATCAAGATCTGCTGCCTTCAAAATGGTGCAGGAGAAAGGGAGAACCAGTTTTTTTGTGTTGCAGAGCTCCGTAACAGCTATAATCTGCAAGACCTGGCCCACAGCTAGCAGACCTTGGGGGCTTTCAACTGAGAGCACACAAGTTTTTTGGTACTACCTAGTTCGATGATTAACAATGTGAATTGTTAAGAGAACCTAACCCACAGTCTTGTAACTGGATTTTTGTTACCTTTGTAGGTCAGGTGAATAAATTCATGGAGGAAATGGAGGAGAAATCAGCATTAACTATCCAGAGATTCTGGCGAGGGTATAGAGCAAGAAGAATTTTTCATCAACAGAAACAATCTCTTAAGGAGTATAAGGCAGCTATCATCATTCAGAGAGCAGTAAGTATTTATACTTTGTTCTAACAGTAGATGGGACTGAGTGGATTATTGTGAAGCCTCATAAAACTGTTTATTCTCTTACTGTCAATGTAGCCATAATTTATTAAAAAATTACTCAGAGGGTGATAGCCTAGAGCCCTAAGTTGCTTTAAAGGGTTAAACTTCATATAGGCTACAAAGCCTAATGCAGTCTTATAACTAAAATATAAAAGCTGCTGCTTTGAAACCCAGGGTTGGAATGTCACCATACTACAGATGAGTCAGTAACTTATAATAAGTGTTATTACTTACTGTTTAGTGTTTGTGCTGACCTTGTATCTTGTCTTTCCAGCATCATAGCTGCATTTAGGCTATAACAGATGCAGTACTGAAACACTTTTCTTTCACTGATTGATTACAAACAAAGTCGGAAGACAAACTTCCCCTCTGTGATTGTCATATTCTCATATGTTCCTTACAAAGGCTTGTAAATTCTTGGAGAAACGAAGAAGGAGGAGACCTCTCTCTCCTTGGAAAGAACCCAAGGGACTGACTGATGAGCAGAGACTAGCTTTGCAGCAGAAGGTGGATGACTACATCAAATTGCATCCGGTCTGTTTCTTAGTCATTTCATAATTTACATTAATGATGCAACATAAAATACTGTAGGGATGAAATATATTCAGCTTCATAAATTCTGATCAAGATAATCCATTTGAGGTATGTATGTATTAACCCTGCTTGTTTGATGGCAAGGCACTGGGATATTGGGGATTTTAACCGTTAATCTAATAGAAAGTGTCAAAGCAAACTGTAATTGGAAAATTTGTATACATGATGATGGATAACTTTAGAGAGAGTTGCAGAGGAAGCAAAATTATGAATTTAACAATTAAGAACAGCATTTGCATTCCTTGTTTAGGCATTATTATGCCCCCAGAAGTTTTAAAATAACCAGCTCTTAATGGTAACAAACTGTTACTTTCCTCCAGGCTTCCCAAATGTCAGAAGAAACGAGTAAAGAATTACATATGCAGGCTCAGGCAAAGCTGGCACAGTTCCTGTTGAGGAGCAGGCTGGATCAGAGAGCAGCGCAGCGGAGGGAGGCTTTACTGGCTCAGGTCAACACTGATGTGGAGCTGCTAATGAGTATGTGACTGCTCTGATCATGGCTTTGATTACCACTTGGATTAAACCAATTTAGGGGGAAAATTAGAATGAGTAGTGGTAAAGCCTCATTTCAAAACTGAAATATCTTTCTTCCTTTGCCATATGCCTTATCTTCAGATTCAGGCTTTGTTAGAGATTATCCAAGTGCTGCTGTAGGTTAAGTATACACACCTGTTTTTCAAGGAGCGTCTTACTCTTCTGCTGAAAGCCTCTGATATGTTCACAAGAAGAGCAATGGCCCTGCAACAGGCAATAGAATTTTTAAAAGGAGGTCCCACACAACCTATTTACCCACATTTGTTTTGCTTGTTTGTTTTCTTGTGTTGTAAGTAAGCTGCTGGTTAAAACACTCTCACTCCTTCCAGATAAAGAGGGAAATATTTGAGCTGTGAATTCCATGTTTTCATTTTCTCTGGCCTGGCTTTAGGTGATACAGAATTCACTACTTTGCTGTCTTAATTCCAGACAAGTGGCCTCATGAAAGAGCGAGAGTAGCAAACTGCAGCCACCAGAGAGCACCCAAGCTGGGCAGAATTCAGCAAGTTACTGAATTCCATTATTTAGTTTGTCACATGCTGTGTCACTGCAGCTCATCACTCCCTAAGCAGGCAATTCAACAACACACTCTTACACTGTGCTGGGTCCCCCAAGCAGGGAATTCACAGTGCTGCTGCGCCAGAGCAGTGGGAGCACCATGCTGATGTCACCCTGCACCAGCAGTGCTGATCCAGCAATAATGACCAGGACATCCTCTGAAGTTATACTTCCACAAGAAATCATTTTGGTGGATGCCACCACTGCACCTGAAAGAAGTAGTCCATCTTTCCCCTTTCTTCTTTCTGCCCCATTATGTATTTATTTTTTTCAGATTAGCCCTTATTTGGATTGCCTCTCCAATCAGATTTATGATTTATCATGTAGTCATGAAATTGCAATGCCAGCACAAGGAAAGGAGTGACCTAGGACAGTGGGAAGTGGGAGGGAAGTGCTCCTTTTTTTTGTTTTGTTTTGTTTTAATACTCATAAAACCACAAACAAAACACAGAAAACTCTCCTTCTTTTTACTTGCAGATGCTCCAGGTTTAGCAGAGACCACAGAAAAAGATCTTGGTGCCTTTATGAGTCGATCAATCCCTGTAGCTACCAAGGCAAGACAAACCCACAACACTATGCTGAAATACACTCGTTGGCCATGGTGGAAGAAGCTTGGAGATGAGTTTATGGAGGATGATGTAATTCCTGACGATGCCATAAACACAGAACTGGAAACTCTCTTTATTGGAGGAAGGAAATCCTTTTAGGTAACAAGCAGAAGAATTTCATATTCTACCAGACTCGTATCTAGCACTATGCACTCACTTGTGTATGTTTTTAAGGAAGGAAAACATTTGAAAAAGACTGAAAAAGACCAAAGCCTTATTTTAGTGCATTTTACTTAGTGAGAATCCCTTCCTGTACATCAACAGTTGGATCCTATTGATTGTGCTGTTGCAAATAGGATTTAAATACTGTAGTTGTAAACGAGGGTACTTTGTAATTTGTATCACTTTAAAAGTAAGTTCATAACCTTTGGCTTTTCAGTTCTTATTCACAATGGGATGCATAAAGAATCAGGCCATTGTAAAAGCCTGGGATTTTATAGCAAAACATTTTATCAAGTGATGTGCTTTGAAATAAAGATGGCTCCAGAACAAACCAAAACACCAATAGGAAATCAAGCAAACATGAGGGAGGTGGGGTGCTTTCTTTGTATTCCTCCCAGACTATCTGTCCTTGCTTCCAGCCTCTGTAGGTTTCCTTTTGTTTGAGTTTGTCCAGGAGCTCTTTGTTTATCCATGAAGGCTTCCTGATGTTTTTGCCCGACTTCCTTTTTGTTAGGATACATTGCTCCTGGGCTCGGAGAAGGTGATTCTTGAATATTAACCAGCTTTCTTGGGCCCTCCAGGGCTTTGTCCCAGGGTACTCTACCAAGCAGGTCCTGAAGAAGCCAGTCTGCTCTCCTGAAGTCCAGGGAAGTGAGCTTGCTGTGCACCCTCCTTGCCAACCTTGAACTCCACCATTCCACGGTTACTGCAGCCAAGGCTGCCCTTGAGCTTTGCATTCCCCACCAGCCCCTCCTTGTGGATGAGGACAAGGTCCAGCTTTGCACCTCTCCTTGTTGGTTCCTCTATGTCTTGGAGAAGGAAGTAATCAGCAGTGCATTCTGGGAACTTCCTGAATTGCCTGTCCCCTCTGTATTGTCCCTCTGACAGGTATTGGGGTGGTTGAAGTCCCCCACGAGGACCAGGACTTGTGAACACAATGCTGTTCCTATCTGTTTGTGGAGGACTTTATCAGCTCAGTCTTCCTGTTGGGGCAGTCTGAAGCAGACCCCTACTTTAATGTCACTAGTCCCTGCCTTCCCTTTAATCCTGACCCTTAAACTTCAGCCAGTGTGACCATCTGGATGATCAGCTCTGTCCTTTTAAACCAAGCAGAAGTTGTTTAATCCAGAAAGATCTCCAGTGCAGGGCCTCTGTAGTCACTGTGACCTGGAGGACAGTAAACAACAGTCAAGAGCTGAAGGGTGCTGCCTACTGATGTGTCTGGAAGAAGAATTTGAGGCTGTGCTAATGCCATAGCTGCCTGTGCTATTTTTCAGGTGAAAGGCCAGAGTCTTAAAAATTAGATCTTGCCCCACTGCAGAGGAGGAAAAAGTGCAGTGGTTTCTTCCGGTTGTATGTGGGCAGCAGTATTGGTTCAGCATGTTTGTTTTCCATTCTCTCTGGAAGGCTTTGAGTTTTAATTTTAGTGGAGATGAATGGAAAACAAATAAATAGAAACAGTGGGCGGAAGACCAAGCCCATTCAGATGCAGCTGATACACGGAAATTAATAACTGGATGGCTGCCAGGAGGAAGAGCTGTGCTCTATGTTAATTTTTTTTTGAAGAGTTGTGATTTGGAATGCACTGAATTGGCTCACAATTCCTTTCTTGGACAGTTAACTGGTGGAACAATCCATTAAGTGTTTGATAGGGCACTTGCAGGTGTCTGTTGAGTTATGTATTATTCTGCACAGCTCTGCTGGGCGTTTGAGCCATGCCCACAACAAGACAGGTGCCCTACAACTACAAGAGCAGACAGTCTGGGGGCAGTCACCAAGTGCTCCACAGGATGGAAGCTATCCCTCAGTAGCCAAGCTCTGGCACTGAAAATGGCCCAGCATCTCTGGATGAACTGCAGCAATTCAGCTTTTCCCTCCTAAATACCTGAGTCCTCTGTGCACATCATCGTCCCCTCAGCTGTGCAGCCACTGGCCCAAACTGTTTTGATGTAGAAGCCTCTGCTCCTATGTTTATTCCTAATCACCATTATTCTAACAGCTCCTTTGGGCAGGGAGTTGGTCACAAAAGGGCTTTGCTGAATCTATCTTCTATAAACAGCTGACCCCTATGGCCAGTGTTAAACACCAAGTGAATTAGAGAGCCATCTTCCCAAAAAGCCATTTATTGTAATGTTCACTGCCAGTGGAGTGGATAATGAACTCCCCCTTTGGAATATGCAATTTGCTAAATCATGGAGGTTTTCAAGTGAACAGAGAGCCTAGTGGAAGATGCTGTCTTGCTGGAGGAATTCAAGTTGCTGGTCCAGCAGCACAAATTCCTCTGCTCTACCATAGCCCTGATAAAAATGCTTTGTTTTACTTTGTGCTTGTCACCAGGAGATCGCAGTGAGCTCCATTTTACAGACCAGGAAACCTGAGGCAAGAGAGCCATGAGGGAACATGCCTATGGCCCTATATAGCTGTATAACCTGTCGCTTGTTCCTGTTACTGTCCCAGGCAGAGCGAGCCAGAAAGGGGCCACTTGCTTGGGTAGAGCTGGGAGATGTTCTTGGATGCCAATTGCTGTGGCCAGTTCGGAGCCTGGGCCCAGTAAAAGAGATTCCCAACCTCCTCTGATGCCTGCCTTTGCTCACAGTGGGAGGGATTTGGCATAGCTTGACTCATCCTCTTGACTCATCCACCACGTGCAGGACATGTTGCTGGCATTTTATTTCACTGCAGCTCCTTCTGGAATAAAATACTCCTGCCTGAATAATGGGAACAGATATAGACAGCTGAACAGAAGTCACCTCCAGCTTGCTACCAAGTGAACAGTCCTGTCTGGGTTATACAATTACCCAAAAAAAGACTGTAGGAGAGCTGTGATGGTCCAGTCCTACTCCTGCTTTCCCATTTGCCACAGACCACAGGCATGCCCAGAAAGCCTGGAGCTGTTACTTGGGCATAAACCTACAGCATGGGTGGTCCAGCCAGGTAGGAAAAAGGGGCAGAGTTTGGTTGTACCCAGCAGGTCTGGGCTGTGCCCCTTTGAGTAGCAAGCAGTCTTGACCTGGCAGGCTGAAGGCAGACCCTGCTCACCCAGAGGAATTTTAGGCGTGCTCTCCACACCGGTGGAGTGACATGCCTGGGGGGTACCTGTGACGAGGCGAGGGGCAGAGGTGGAGCTCGAGCTGTGAAGGCAGTGATGCTCAGGTCATCAAATATTGATGCTGTCTAAGCTGGCCTGTGGGGGCGATTGAGCTGAATTGCAGGTTTCTGTTGCTGTGATAAATTGGACCAATTTGTCATGTGGTTTTGTTTCTTCCCTCCCTTAAGTAAAGCTATACAGGAGCATTAGTGTTATGGCTTCAGCAGCAGCAAACAATCTGGAAAACAAAATCGTCTGGTGGATATGGATAAAATGGAAGCAATGGCAACTGTTCTTCTGCCAAAGGCGCCACCAAAGTCATGGAGCTGGAAGAAGGCAGCAAAAAGAACAAAACAAACAAACCAACCATTACTCAGCCCTTTCAGAGACAAAGCAGTGTCCTCTGCTGGCTCCTGCAATTGAGGAAAATTCCTGTTTATGCAGACAGATGCTTTTTTTTTTTTGTAGCTTTAGCTGTAACTGGACTCTGCAAACAACAGGATGTTCATCTCCAGCAGAGACAGAGGCATACACTCGAGACTGCTGCTAAGTCCAAGGGCGTCTCCTGGCCTTTCAGACTGGCTGTAACAGGAGCTCTGAGCTGAGGACAAGAGATAACCCCGATGCTATTTCACCCCTCGCCTCTGAGTCTTCTACTGCCCATTTCCATGGGAGCAGAATCTGGTACAAACATCTGCTCTCCACTGCAGAGTATCACATATATCGAGTACAAGGAGAAACAAAAGCTTTCTCCGAAATAGCGGAATCAAGGCTATTTATAAATTAGCATGCATCGGAAAAGGAGGCAGCTCGTTGCAGGGGAAGCTGCAAAGACCATCACAATAGGTCTCCAAGTTCTCCTCATCATCCTTCTTTACAGCACAGTAACACCAGATCATCCCCCAGGCATCCTTGTGTCCAGTGAGAAACCCTTTAAGAACGAGGTTGTTTACTACATGAGCAGTATATGGGCCCAGACTGACCAAGGGGAACTAAAGGACAGCTGCCTCCTGTTCCCTCTGCCCTGCCCTCCCCGAAGGCAGGGCTGGGCTTACCTCAGGTGCCTTCTTGGGACAGAATGGCAAAATCTGGCAGATGAAGACCAAGGACAGGACACCACAGCTCTGGCAGTTTTTCCTAGTTGTGCCAGAGAATATCTCTGTGACCTTGAGCACATTCTGTCTCTGTCTTTTCCTCTGTCAGATGAGGTTTACTGAAGAGGTTTCTTACGTTTTATTTGTAATTTAAGAGCCTTTGGTGGAGGATGCCCTGAGCCCAGTGCGACTGAAATCTCTTTCTACTAAGATGAAATGGGAGCTTGACAGACCTCAGGAAGAAAAAAAAATATTTGTATAATCAGGTGTTGAACACACAGAAGGAGTTCAGGGTTGCTATGCTATTTATTTCTCTGCGCAATCAACTTTTCTCTGCAGAATTTAGTTCTCTAATTAATGTCCTCAAACGGAAATAATGTCTTTACCTATGCTGGATCACTTAAAAAACCCCATGAATGCGAGCAATTATGATCAGGGACCCTCCTTTTAACGTGTCTCACCAGTCCAGAGCGTGCCTGTTCGGAACGAGATGAACACACACACACACACGTACAAGTGTGGTAACAAGACCCAGCTCAATCTAGTATTACATGATAGAGCCAGTGAACTGCGGCACTTAATCCTAGAAACAACCAACATAAGCATTAATTTGCCAAGTCCTTACTGACTGAAAGGGAAGAGGTTCAAGCTGTCATGGTTATCCCTAAAATGAATGGTCAATTAAAACAGTTGTAAATGCAGGATACAATTCGTATTCCTATGCCCAGGAACAGGGATAAACAGAGGCGTTACCACTGTCTTGGCTTTATTCTCAGTGCAGCTCCTCTCTTTCCAGAGAGACTGCCCGTCACGTGTAAGAGCCTGTGGAGGCTGATGCAGGAAGATAGTCAGGAGAGTCACCAGAGCCGTGCTTGCTGTAGGACAAAAGAACGTGCGATCTGTGACCGGAGATAGGGGCACCCGAGGTGGCCAGTCTAAAGAAAAGCTACCGGATATGGAAAATGAGGGATCCCAAGCACCGTAAGAGGAAGCCGAGGGCTAACCTAAGCCCAGCTCGGAACTGCCCGGCACTCTGGGGAAGGAGGGGCGCAGGGCTGGGGAGAAGGGCGGGCAACGAGAGACGAGCGCCCACAAGCCGAGGCTGCGGAGCCGCCTCCTCCCCGCCCCGCGAGGACCTCCCGCCCTGTCCCCTCAGCACCGCCCGCTCCCGGCCCCGCGGGGACGCCCCGCTCCATCCCCTCAGCACCGCTCGGGGCGGGCCCCTCCGGGGACCCGCCGCTCTGTCCCCTCAGGACCGCCCGCTCTGTCCCCTCAGCCCGCTCGGGGCGGGGCCCCGAG
>VZRR01011618.1:1814315-1840997 GCA_013398015.1 Oreocharis arfaki
CCGTTGCCGTGGCGACGGTCTAAGCCGGGCCTGCGAGCGGCGGGCGCCGAGGGGCCGGGCCGGAGCCGACCCCCGGCTCGGCGCTGCCGAGGCGGGCATGCACAACAAAGGCGGCGGGCGACGCGTCCCGGGCGGGCTCTGCAGGTAGGTAGGTGCGGGCGGGCGGATCCCTCTCGGCAGCCAGTCCCGCTGGATGTGTCCCCACCGCCCTGCTGCCTGGGGAGAGCGACCGAGGAGCGAGCTCCTTCTTCATCCTCAACCGCGGCCCCGTCCCCGCCGCACCTTGCGGGCGCGGGGCTGCAACAAAGGCAAATGGCTGCGCAGCGGGGAGGGCTGCGGGACCGCTCATGGGGCGCTTTATGATTTATCTGTGCGCTGGGTGTCGTTCTCCGGGTCCGGCGGCGCCGCTCGGGTCGTACCGGCAGCTCCGCGCCCAGCGCGGAGACGGGAGCGGGGGATACACGCTCTTCCCAAGCCCTTCCACACCTGCCCCGGCTGACACCTGCTCGCTGCCGGGGTCCCGCATGTGCCCGCAGCCCGCACTCGCTCGGTGCTCGCCAGCAGCGGGGGCTCCGCTGGCGCAGCACGGGCCGGAGCGCTCTGCCCGTGCCCTGGTCCGGGCGAGCCCGGACGCTCCTCTCGGCTCCTAAAACTGCACCCGCAGGGACAGAGAGCTTTGCAGTCGGCAGGATAGAGCCGTGGAGATGCCTGGGGGCTTTTTGTCCTGTGCAAGGTGGGATATCGTGTACTGGTACGGTACTAGGCTGAGTTCAATCGTTGGGAAGGGGTGGCTGGGCAGCGCCTGGCTCTTTAAATCTGCGAGGTCCGAGTGAGTAATTTCTTAATTAATTTCCATGTGATTTCAACTCCAAGACACATTCTCCCAAATTCATAATAGGTTTTGATACCTGAGGTGTTAGCAAGGGCATCTGTTTGAATCCATAGAGGTAGAAGTTTTTCTGCATTATTGAAAACAGAATTCCCTGGAGGAAAATCTATAAAATCGACTCCTACCATTTTCATTTACACTGCAACAAAGCAGCACTGAGTGCATCTACACTTTAGCCTTTCCTCATTTCCTAGTCATTGTGGCACTGAAAAGCATTATAAACAACTCTGCTTGTTTGTTGGTGTTATAGTAAGGCCTGAGGGCTTGGTAATGGTTTCTTTCACGCATGGCTCTCAAAATACTTCACAGATATCAATTAAGACTGGGAGCACTGCTGCAAATCTGGGGAGGTTTTATTGATCCCATTTTACAGATGAAGGAGCAGATAAGAGACCTAGAAAGATTTAAGTCAAATCCAGAACCTAAGCACAAATTCCAAATTCCCTATTTAAGGTGCTCTTCCCCACCTTACTGTAAAAAAATTTCTCTTAATTTCACTGGCTGCTCCATGAAGTATTTTGGGCACTGTTGGGCCATGCAGGCTTTGGGATTTTGAGATACTGCTCTTGCACATTGCCAAAAGTAATGTGCCTTTAGTGCCATACTGTTGAGAAGAATGGTTTCTGAGTAAAACAAGTCTCTCTTATTTGATTTGGACTGAGGTGGAACCCAAGAGCTCTATCATGGACAAAAATGCATTAGGCAAGGCATTGTGCAGCCAGACAGCAAAGCATGCACAGAGCTGATGAGCCAAATACAGAAAGCCTGAGTGTCTGCTGTGGTTTCTTTGATAGCCTCCCTCAAAAAGAGATAGGGTCTCTCCTCACTAAGGCTCTTTGAAGGGTGTATTTCCAAAAGCAAAATAAGTTGTTCCTATTGTAACTGCAACTGTGAAGACTCCTAATCCTAGCCTGGTTTCTGAGTCTGTCTGCCTGCTTTCATGGCCTGGACAGGACATGGACTGTGTTTGGGATCTGGTTCACATCCTTAGGCTTTGCTTATATCGATCTCCTTTAAGGCCTTTAACCAGAGAACCCCAGCTGCAATCTCAGATTTAAGGCTTGCCTCTCTGTAGAGCGCTGTACAAGATAACAATGGTAGCCCCAAAGCATTTATAAAGTTTTAAGCTCCTTAAGCTTCATCTATGTAAGAAAAGCCTACTGCAGACTAGGTGATGATGCACAGCTCCCTGCAGTCACAGAGGAAAGGGAAAGGAATGCTTTTATGGATTTTCTGAGTTTATTATCCACTGCATGCTTGCTGAGCCTGATTTAGTCTAACAAGATAATCTGGAAATCCTGGTTTCTTAATATTTAAGTTTGTAGGATATGAAGTTCCACTCCAAAAACAGCTCGCCCAACCAAACAATTACCCCCCCAACCTCAAGCACCTCAGTGCTGGAGGTGCAAGAAGCATTGCTGATTGATGGCAGGCAAGATATGGCATCACAGTTTGTTTCCTTTCCAGTGTTTCAGAGGACAGTTGTTGTAGAGGAGAGACAGCAAGCATACCTCCAGGGCCTCCATGGCTGGGCATCAGCCAATTACTGTCATATCAGATTAGCTCTATGGCACATCAGCACACATTTGTGTTAATACAAATGCAACATGACTGTTCCGTAGTATTGATGGAGTTATTGTGTTTACAGCCCTATAACATGACTAATTGAAAGGGATTACAAAACCATGGACTTGGAAGGTGATTTCTTCTGCAGCTTTTGAATGGACCAGTTTGGAACTAAGAAATGAACTACTAGAGGACATAAGTTTTTATTTTCCATTGATGCAGTTACCCTTTTGGCAAACTCTTGGGAAAAAAAATCCCGTATCACGAAAGAAACAGGAAGATCTTAATGGGTTTTTTCCACCTTGCCATGATCCTGTTGCAGTATAGCAATAGATGTGCTGCTGTAGCTGCTTCTTGGTCTACGTCAAAAGCTCTAACCTGCCTGTGCCCTGCAGGAATGTAGCTCTTGGAACCAGCCTGGAGATTTCCTCAGTTGCCACTGCAGTGAGCACATTCTCCTTGTCCAGAGCAGCTTGGCAGCAGCAGTCGCGGGTGTTAGTGAGATGAGGAGGCATCACGTGCAGCACTCCATAGCCAAGATCGGAAAGCTGTCCACAGCTTCATGAGTTTCCTGCTCCCATGTCACCTGCCAGCATTCAGAGGATGCACCCATTTGCCTCTGGGAATAAACTGGGCACTTCTGACCAGCATTTCCACAAGTTTTGCAGTCCCTGCTTCATAATTAGCCCAGTCTCAGCTTCCATCTGTTTTTCAGTTTGCAGCGGCCCTCACAGCTGGTTCCTGGCAGCCATTATCACCTTCCAGCACAGGAACAGCTTTAGCTCTGAGTCTTGGAAAGATGGACAGGGCTGGCAGGATCAGTGAGATAAGGAAAAATAACAAAGAGGTAGAAAACAGGTACATGGGCACAGAGAGGGAAGGTGGACTGAGAAGATATATGACAGCGAGGAGAAAATGAAGTGACAGGTGGGAGGCACGGCAAATCCTGAGACTTCATGAGAGTCGCAGACGAGGTGGGATGTGGAGGGACTCAGAGAGCTCTGCAGCTTGTAGGAGCGGGATGAGAGATCTCTGCTGCCAGGGACAGATTGCATTAGAGCTGCCAGCCTGCCAGCCCACTGCCCAGGCTTCAGAGCTGTTCAGCCAGCCCGAGCCACTGCACAGCGCCATGCAGCATTTGTTATTTTCCAGACATCCTCCTGTAAGTTACAGCAACAAGGGGTGAGTATCTCCGGGAACTGTGCGGGAGTGCAGGGGTCAGTAACCTTGTCCACGGTGCCATCCCTGCTTGGGGAGGGCCCTGGGAAAAGCGGTGGCACCACAGCAGGCACCAGCATCAGTTACATGAGGAGGAGTGATTTGCTGCTCAAGGACAGAAAGGACAGTGGAAAGTCTGTAATTTCAGGAATTAGTTATGGAAAGCTGGGATCCTCAGGCTGAGGTAATAAGAATAGCTAGAGAATTAGGCAATTCCCATATTCATGAGCTGACAGACTGCAGTCCCTTTGCCAAGGCTATATTAAATACACCAAGGGGCAGAGGAGTTTTCTGGCTTTGCTAACAGCTGCTTCAAGGTGAAGCACAAGGGGAAAAAAAAAATCTCCACTGTCTGCTGATATTCACTTTGCCATGTAACATTTCAGAGCCTGGAACAACTCAGGGCTCTTTGCAGACCTTTTGGAACCTGTGTTTGAAAGAGTCTCTCCACATTCTAGAAATAACCTGTTTGGGAATTCAACAGTATCTGTCCTAAGGATTTCTCTCTAGAAAGGGACTAAAGGATCTAAAGCTTTTGAAAGAAACCCCGTCCTGGATGGGAAGTCAAGGAGCAGCAGTAATTTTTTTCTTATAAAGGAAAAACATGGCTTTGTGTTTTTAGCTAGAGAGAGTGTCTACGCCCTTGCCTTCTCTGCTGTTGAAATGCTTAAAGATACGTGTAAGCAAAAATCCATTTTTCCTTTGGGATATGAAGCTTCAGCAGATGGTAGTGGGAGTTTGCAGGCTCGGTTCTTTGTCAGTGCTTGCAGAAGCAGCCTGACACTGCACTAGCTGTGGATGCAACGCTAGAGCTGCTCCAGTCAGACACGGTGCAGCCCATCTTGTGGCTTCTCTGGCATCTGGGAGCAGTGCTGGCAGTCTCCTGTCGAAAGTAATTTGTTTCCCACACAGCAATCCTATTGTTCTGTAGGCATGTTTAGGAAGCCAGTTAGCAACTGAAAGATGACAGTGGCTTTGACCACAATCAAGTGATTCACAAGACTCAGAGTACACGCAGCTGAACTTTGCATGCAAGGTTCTTCCCCCAGGAAAAAGGGAATTAAAGACCCTCAGACACTGAGCAGAGACAGTGCCATTCAGACCTAGCACAGAAGTGATACACGTTAGTTTCTAGTGTCACAGCCTGTTGGAGCTGTTGTGTCAAATTTATTTGCTGGCTTCCTAGCTTGTTGCAAGGACAATTTGCTTACCATTCCCTCCACTCAAGTCCTTGCTTATCTTAAGGATCTTTACATCTCAAGCATCTTTCTCAATAAACACAGCTTGCAGAGAGGTCTAGAGGCAGTGCAGTGGGTCAAGAGTTTGGCTGGAGCAGAATTAGCACCAGCCAAGGCTGGTACTGGATTGAAGCTGAGTCCTCTTGACCAACAGGATATCAGTGCCTGGTGTTATCAGTCAGCTCTGTGCTGAAATCCTGCTGTCATTCATGGTGGTGTGGCTAATCCTTCCAGCCTGCTTCTAGGAGCAGACAGAAGCAACCCCTTCCAAGAGGAGGTCTGTCTTGAAAGACCCTTTTCAAGAAAGTGCCTTGTACGAGCCGGGGAGGTGACTGCTTCTCTTAAAGGATCGATAAGAGTTTCACTGCTAATCTGTGCTGTGGTAGTTTAGCCTGAAAAAAACCCCTCAGGCCTGAACTGAGACCTCTCAATTACAAGAAGATGAGAGCAGTCCCTCAGGAGGCCTGGTTTGCGGTACTTAACTGTTTTGCACTGATGTGCCCCATTTTTTACCACAGCTGTTGCAACAGCTCTGTTCTCTGTGGACAATCAGGGCTCAGGTTTCCACAACACAAGATAACCTGTTAGTAAGGCCCAGTGTGGCACTTCTCCTATTTAAGGGCCAGATACAGCTTTGGAAATTGGCGCTTTATGATTGCAGAAGCCATATCTGCAGTGGGGAGACCTCACGAGACAGTACTTCAGCTTCCCTTAAAGCTCAGTATCACCGAAAACAAGTATCAGCCAAAGTCACAGGAAAAAAAAAAGAAAAAGAAAAAGAAAAAGAAAACATGTTTTTGGAAGAGGGATGGGTAGGCCACAGACTGCTTTGTACTGATAAGCAGCCTCTGAGCTGATCAGCTTTTTAAGATGAAGGTGCATAGCTTGCTTGTTTGATCTGCCACTGTAGTTTTGGAATGCCTTCCAACAGGTACAGGAAGATGTCTCATTCCTGGCTCTGAGAACCAGGTCTGCTAACTCACGAGCCAGTCCTGTCTTTCAGTGAAGATCTTCTGCCCTTTATTCTGAATTCTGTCCTTAGCTGGGTACCACAGAGCCACATTCCCAAGGGAGACAGTCATTGCTTGTCTACACAATGCTGCAATATTTCTGGTCACATGCAGACAGTGGAGCAATAACTCTGCAACACTTTTTATTCTGGCTCTCAGCACACTCCTCAGGCTTTTCTTCATTACAGCAGTAGTATGAAGTAAATGCATAAAACAGAGCTAACCCAGCCAGAAGCAGCTGTAGGCACTAACATAGCCCACAACCACATCAGCAATCCTGTTCATGCTTACAACAGTGCAGCACGCATTAGTGCATACCTTGGATATTTTTTGTATAGGATGGCTTGTGACCTCCATAGGAAGAAGCTCCCTATTCCCCCTGGCCTGTCCAGAGGGATGAGAGCCAGAAACTTTATTTCCTCTTTGCCTAAGAGCCATTCATTTACCTGTATCTCACCTCATATAGAGACTGTCAGAGCACAGTCCTTTCTGAGTGAAGTAATATTCAGGTCAAAACTCCAGTTATGCCTCAAGCTAACACTACCTTAAAGAGCAATCCCTTTGAAGAATGTATAAATGCCATACAAATCAATTCCAGGTTGTTGTAATAGGAAAGGCAGATGAGATTTATATATCTGGAGAGATGGTCTGCTATTTTCAGATGGAAATTAGAGAAACAAGGGAGGTTGGCCCCTAGATAGGTACTTATTAAGAGGTAGATTTCCATTTGCTTTCCTTGCTGGATTGTTCTGAAAGATGTGAGCACCTATTTTTCGTGAAATGTTGAAGCACATTCTGTGATAATATGGCTGTGACTTTTAAAGTGCTGGAGACTTTTAAGAATGAGGCTTTTGTGCTGTTGATACATTGGTGAATCTGAACATGGTTATAGATGTGGATATATGTTAATAAAGTGGTTGAACTTTTGAAAGGCATACTGAGGTAAGGCCAGGTCAAGTGAGACCTCCATTTATCCAGAACAAGATCATAGTATATCTGGAAATACAACTCTTAGTCCATGGTTCCACCTGCAGGACCATGGTACATCAATTTGTAAAACAGCATTAACAATCCACTTTGGATTATCTCTGTAAGTGACCATAATTATTGTATGGTAAACACATCCATGTGGAAGAGCCCTTGGCAGCACTGTACGTGTGCAGACTGGCGTTTGAGACACATGGTATTTAGTAGCTGCATCATCCTGCTGACATTGGCATGGCTTCTGTAGGTGGAAGCCGTGCACAGGGTGTGGTGACAGGAGGTAAGAGGTTCATAAAGGTGAAAGCTGGACAAGCATGCTGAGATCAAATCTTTTGCTACACACCATCTACAGGACTTCCCCAGATTGATTTGTTACATCCACTGCCTGTCTCCTTTAATGGCAGTTTCCAGCTCCTAAGCCCTGTGAACAAAACTTTGCATTTGCAGCTGCATGGCACTGACTGTCACCATCAGTTGCCTCTCTGGGTGCTGGTGTGGCAGCTGCACCTCTGCCTCACGCTGCAGTGCTGGGTGGTTGGACACAATGCAGTGATGAGGGATGTGCTTCCTCTCCTTCACACATCTCCTTCCACTCAGTGGGAATCAGGAAATGGGAATCTAAATCAGTGCCTTGGCTGTGGAGCAGTGGGGCCTCACACAGGGTCAAGGTACAGAGGTTTGGGCAGCAGATGCTGCTTCAAGTTTAATTCCTGCTTTATAGCACAGCTCCAGCTCATAATTAACACAGGAGCTGGAGCTGTAATGGGAGTGCGAGTGGCTGTGACTGCGAGGGCAGGTGATAGTCCTCCTTCAGCTTCTTCATCAGGGATGTGTGTGGGTCAAAGGAAAAGGTGTTTATTGGAAAGCACAGAAAGATGGGTTGAGAGCCTTATCAGGCAACAGGATAGCAGAAGGTGCTCTGGCAGGAAAAGGCATTGCTTTAGCAACTAAGAGAGCGTGTAGCGGGGGTGGCTGTGCTTAGGAGTGAGGAGGAGAGAGGAGTTAACAGGAAGGCAGCAGGGTAATGCAGGGGAGCAGGGAACAGGCAGGATGGGGTGACAGCCAGAGCTGACGAATGGCAGCTGTGTATTGGCTTGGGAAGTCCTTGAGTGGGAGCCCCACATACAAATGCCTGGAGCTTTTGGAAGTCAGCACATCAAGCACCAAAGCAGCAGGTGTGCAGCATGACTCCACATGAGGAAGAGCAAGCAGCGGAATGCCTGGCTCCCAAACAGGTTCCACTCTTACCCGGTCCTATGCTCTCTGCCCATTTTGCCATTCCTGCTGCTGTTGGAAATACATAGCATCTGGAAAAAGCAATGCCCTTGTACAGTGCCTTTGGCTTCAGGAGAGTTCCTACAGCGTTGAATTCGCCCCATAGATTTTAATTACTCTCCACTGCAATAGTAATGAGAGCCAGTGGAATTGTACTGATTTTATTTCCTTTTAATTTGTTATGATGCTCTGGATGCAGATTAACTTTCCTAGCTCGATACTTATTATTGATTCATCCTGCCTCGTGTTGCAGTAAATGGCTTGAAGAGGGGGGCAGTTGGTTTCACTGTAGCTTCTCCTGGTAGCTCTGTACCCCATGCAGTGTCCTCCTCACTCTGGCAGTAGCCAAAATCAGATATCTTTGCTGGCTTCTGAGCAGATTTTTTGCATCCATGTAAATGAGGACAAACACTCGCCTATGGTACTGCTTCTCTATATGCAGTAGTCCAGCTTCCTTTCTGTTTGATGTACTGACTGTGAGGACTGATTGGTGGTCATTTGGTGCAGATGAGCCTGCTCCTAGGCCCAGCACACAGGGATCATCCTCACTGACTGGAACTGTCCTGCAAGGAGAGGAGAGCGGCACTCAGAGGTGTCTTCCAGCAGTACTCCTTCAAGCACACACCTGTCCAGGAAGCCTTTGGCAGTGGCCAGCCTCCTGTGCCCATGCCCATGTCCCTGCTGAGCATGGCTGATGGCCACAAGGTAGTTGTGGGGTGTGGAGCACCAGGAGGACTCAACCTCACAGCCTTCCTCCCAGTGAGGGAACCTGACAGCAAAGCTGCTTGTGTGGGACTACACCCTACTGAGGGATCCTCCTCCACTTTATTTGGAGAAAGACCCAGCACTCCCTGATGCAGAGTATTTAATGGCTTTTTTTCTCTACACTTATGTCACTGAAGTTATAGTGGGGACGAGGAACTGAGCCTGAGTTGGCTCAATACAAAGCTCTAACAGAGGTTGAGATCAGGAGGCTGAGACAGTGTCTTGCTGCTTGTAACAGGGATGACTGCAAGATGATCTGCAGTCCCATTAGCAGGAATTTGCTCCACAGACTCAGTGACACCCCTGGCTCAGTGGAGCCAGGCTGGGTGTGCCAGTGCATTGATGCAAGTGCATGGCCAGCCTCAGCCTGGAACCACCTGCTATCTCTGCACCACACAACCTGCTGCTCCCAGCTGCTGGTGGCTTTCTGGGCCTGGCTGCAGACCTGGTGCTCCACTGAATTGAGTCAGCTCACAGGGCAGTGCAGTGCTTGGAAGCAGTAGGAGCGTCTTCTGTTCCCCATTGTGTTCCTATCCTACATCATCTTGGATAGGAGAGATCCAAAGAAGTTGGACTCAGCAGTTCTGCATCCCTCCATGTGCCAGCCCATTGGCACGGACTGCAGCAGGAAGCCTGGTGTTCTAAGGCTCGTCTTAGCTTCCTCATCCTCAGCCATGCTCAAAACACTACTTTGTGGTATTCTAACTCTGTGTGTCCTTACAGCATGAGGCTGCTGTGCCCCTCAAGTCCAGAGGGACACTGACTGCATTGCATGAGTGTTACATCATCAATCAGAGGCCATTGGGTGTCCAAGTGCAGTCATTGGACTGCCAATAAGTAGCCTGGCAGCTCAATGATTATTATCTGGTTGCTGATGATGGTTATCAGTGCCTTGGAGGCATTCCTTGGAGCAGAAGCTGAACCTAGGCCAGAGTAGTCTTGCCTGAAATTAAAGTCTGAACAGTCCCTTCAGATGTGAAATGTTACTTGTTTCTCTTGCAAAATAGTCCACCAGCTCTGTGCACAACTCTAATGCACAGGAACATGTGTACTGACCCTGCAGCACTGGGCAAGATAAAGCAGTGAAGAGGTAAATACCAGTTTGTCATGTCGCACAGCTGACTTCAGGACTTAGAAGTCTATATAAAATTGAAGCAGCCAGACAATTAACATCAAAACAGTTGAGTCTTGTTTTAACCTAGTGCATGTCAACATGGCTGTTGTAGTTGCAAGGAAGCCTCAAATTTATCTGAAGGGGTTTGCCCTTGCACCCTTTATCTCTACCTTGCAAAAGAAGCATTTCCAAATTTTGTCATGTGTAATTTGTCCATAAAAGCATGGTGGCAGCAATCTGCTGTTTTTCTTTATCTCCAAAGATACCCTGTGCACCTACCTGCCAACATTCTGCTTATGTGGGCCCCTGAAGAGTGAGGAACTTCTCTCACCAGCTTCATGGAAGATACTGGGCAAAATATTGGAAAATGCTTTATGGAAGATCAGAAAATAGCATTAAGCAGATAAAATGAGGTAAATTGGGGCACCATGAAAAGCCAGATACAGAGGATTAGATCCCAAACCTCATCATCCTAGGGAGTTTGGGGCAGAATCCTGCAGACCCTCAGCCATGGACACCCATCATGCATTAGCCCAGCAGTGTCACTATGTCCTTGTACCTGGCAGCACTTCCTCAGGATACTTGGTATTCATTTAGGAGGAACAAAAGCTTTGGGGCCTAGTGATTCACCAGGGAAGGGGCTTATGCTGCCTTAGGCAGAGCAGTACAAATACACTTTTTTGGCTTAGTTCCACCATATCCTCAGAGAAAATAAAAAAGCATTTAACGTTTCTTTTTGCTGTATAGACAAAGCCAGGTTTCACACTTAGCTGGGCCATCAGTGGCACTGAGTGTGCCTTCAGTATACCAGCAGCGAGAGCAGAACTGGAAGAAAGGCTCTTTCGCTCCCTCACTTGTACCCCAGGGAAACAAATGTGTCTCTCCAGGCAGCTTAGAGGCTCTTTCATGATCCCAGCCCAGCCACTCCAGTGTCCCCAAAATTCTAGCCAGCTCAATTTCATCTGTTTTATAGCTCTTAGGTTAAAAAACCCAAAACAACAAACAAGAGAAACATCAAAGTTTTCCTGCTCTTGATTTACACCATTTGCCTTCCTTTCTGCCTGGAATGAGAACTAGGCTGCTTTGTGCCCTTCTCTAACTTTTTTTTACTGTTTAGGCTGGGAAATGAACTCAGTCCCTGCCAAAACCAGGTGTATGTTTGAACAGGCTTCAGCTTCTACCCTTCCCCAAAAGGGTTTGCAGTGAAATGGACTTTTTGTATCTTCCTGGAAAAAAAGGGATTATATTGGAACTAGTGAAACTCTTGCTTCTCTACTTCTCTTGCAGCCCCTGCCTCACAGAATCACTTGAAAGGAAAGAACATGTCCTCCAGGATTTGGGGTTTTGTGTTTTTGTTGTTGTTGGTTTGGGTTTTTTTTATAATAAAGTCCTTTACTCCCACCTCCCAGTGTGAATTCCCTGAAGTACTCTCACCTCAGGAACGATGCCTTGCTTAGAGAAAATGCTATAAATACCAGCTGGTCTCCTGAAGGAGCGGAGCAAAGCAAAGGAAGCCGAATAGCAACTGCTGTTGTCTGGCAGGTCAGAGGGGCACCGTGCCTCCTAAACCAGCTCCCAAGGCAATTGTGCATCATCACCAGTCAGGTGCCCTTTCCAGAAGAGGACAGATGACTGCTTAAAAAAAAAGAAAAGTGAGAAAGAAGGAAAAGGAGAAGAAAACAATGATGAAAGGTCAAAAGCAGCTGCAAAGACAGAACCACACACAGAGTTACACCAGTGGAGGGTAAAGAGAGGCATGTATGGGTCATGGACTGGTCTTCTGCTACCACAGTCCTGTCCTTGCCCACGTACCTGTATTTCCTTGCCACTTCAGAAGGGAAGGCTCAATGTCCCTCAAGGCAGCTGGGCCATGCCAGCTTGTGCTCAGACAGTGGCTTGGAGCTCTCATACTTGAGCACAAGTCTCAGAATTAAGTTAATTTCAAGTAATTACACTTCAATTTTAGGAAACCTTACCTGACTTTCCTTGGTTCTCAGAGACTGCAAGGAGAGTTCTTGCAGATGCTGGAAGGTAGTTTTATTTTGGCCTCTTACAGATAATAGAGCTGAAACACAGGAACTGGAGATCAGGGACCAGACATCAGTCTCTTATGTTACCAATTACAGTTTGTTCACAGCATCTCCCACTCTGCAGCTGTGAGAGTTACAGTATTTGCTTCATTCAAACACTTGAGGGTGAGAAGTCACGACTTCAGTTTGTGGCTTCTCCAAATGATCTTAACCTATGTCCACAAGAAGCTCAGGAGTGTAAATCAATGTCCTGTGACCTCCCACAGAGAGGCTATTAACAGACAGCAGGAAGAGAAAGTGCTGCCTCCATTTCAAGGCAAGGGCGAGTTGGCTTTAATTTTTAAAACACTTTCACAAGTGATTGATGAAGCAGTTATTTTTGGAGAGGAGAGCAAACTGGCAGTCTTCTGGTTCTATGTCAAATGTCTTGTGATGCCAGTGGTACATCAGAGTACCTTTACCAACATACTTCAGACACTGAGGCCTTGCTAAAATCATCTGCTCTGGCTGACGCAGGAGTGGCATCTGGAAGTAAAATCTGACTTGAGGAAATAAGCAAGGCATCACGATCTCTGTATTCATTAGGATCTTAAGTCAAAGGCTGTCTTGTGTCCAGCTGCCTCAATGATCTAGGGGTGCTGTACCATCAGCACCTCACAAATTCCTTGGTGCCTGGTGGGGGACAAAGAAAAGGCAATGCAAACCAGAGCTGGAGCTGAGAACAGCACTGGCTATGAGGCCAGTTTCCATCATCACCAGCTGTAAAGAGAGAAAGTCAGGGACTTCAGGGCGGGTCTGGAGATGTGGATAGTGAAGACCCTGTACCAGCAGGGTACCATATCAGGTTTTCCTCTTTCTTTATTAACTACAATTCCTCTGACCTCTGCAGGAGGACATACAGGAAGAGGAGCATCGGCCATCTTATTACAGTGCCTGATTTTGTTGCTGCTTTACACATTTATCAAGGGTTTTACCATTGACATCAGTGGAGTTGAAAAAGAGCTCAAGTGGGACCAGATTAAGTTAGCAGGATTCTGTTCCAGGGCTTCTGACATGCTTCCAAAATCCAGCCCTGCCACTGCCCAGGCTGCCGGTAATTTGATTCTGCTGGTGCTGACAAAAGCCCTGAGCAGCAGCAGAGATTGCACCTCAAGATCTGCATCCTCAGATGGTAGTGCCTACTTCTTAGTGTACCCCGCTGATTTATTTTCATACATAACGATAAGAAAAGCAAGCCAACACCCTCAGACATCCCTAGCTTGTAGTGAATATTGAAAAGTAAATCTGATTCCAGTAAGAATTGTGAAAAATTGAGCCATTATATTCTACAGAAGTTGATGGCTGAGGCAGAATGTTTCATGCCCTGGCAAATATCAGTGACATTAGCAGGCTGGCTTCTATTTGAGAGACGTGGGTGATTTTTGCAGCCGGGTGACCTCAGCACCAGGAACCAGGGCCTCTCACTTCACATGGAGAAAGCCCTTCAATCTTTAACTAGCCAATCTTTGACTTCATCTTATTTAAAGATTTTAGGCACTGTGCAGTGCTAAAGAGGATCTTGCTGAGCTCCTATTACCTCAGCAGCAGCTGATATGTAATGAATTATTCAAGACAAGCCAGTTCCTTCATCAATTTTAATAAATGAAGTTTTCCACCATGTTCTCAGCAGTGCTGCCAGCTGGGATATGATGAGGTAAGCCCATTATTTCTTGGGGCCTTTTTCATTTGGTCCAGGTTTACATACCTGAGGGCCTTGATAACAACCAAGGGATTAGCAGCAGCCAGTGCTAATTTGGGGTAGATCTACAGTGAACAGAAGAGACAACAGAACTGCCCCATCTCTCAGGAGATCACAAAGCTGTCTTTGCACAGGGAAGGTGGCTTTGCGTCTACAGAAACAGACTCAGCTGCTACATGCTGACCCCCAGAGCAGAGTGTAGCCTTTCAGGCAGATGGCCTGGACATCCCAGCAGATGAGAGGCACTTCCCATCTTTCACACAGACTCGCTCTCATGGAATTGTTCCTACACCTCTAATATTTCTCCAGAGCAGGCACACTGTGATGTTTATGAACCAATCCCATTTAGGAAGCACCTGTGTGGATCAGCCATCAGTGTAACACATGCATGCACTGTCAAGCACAACTAGTAATGCATACACAGCTGCTAATGTAAACACAAGCAGCATCTCTCCTACACTGCAGAAATCCCAATCCCATTTATCTGTGATAAACTTCACAGAGCAATAGCTCCCACAGCCAACACTGAGCTCAGCTGGTGACTGTTGTAAAGCATCATTCCCTGAGCTTCTGCTCAAACTCAACAACAGAAAATGCTTCCTGACATTGAAGTGCTTGTCGTGCTTTCTGAGTATGAGTAGACAGGAACACACTTCTCTCTGTTCATTACCAACCTCAAAATTGCTCATTCTGCTTTTTGCTTCTCTCCTGGCCACATAGGAACCAATTTCATAATGGAGTCAAAGGCAAAAAGGTGTTCTACATCCCCTGTAGAATTTAATTTTATTACAATGTGCTGCACTGCATAAAGAGGTGAGAAAAGAGGAAATGGGTCTTTCTCCTCTCCTCTGTGAACTGCAGGTTACTCGGGGTAGGGTATTTCTCCAGTCCAGGCCTTGTAGAGAGTGTAACACTTATGGTCCTTATCTCTCCTGTGCACAAGACATGCAGTTTGTACTGGAGAGAAGCAGAGTGTTCAGCCCAAACCCATTTCTACTGTGGCTGCATCCAGCTCTGACTCCTCCTGTACTCAGATGACTTACATTGTCATGAGGACATGATCAGATAGCTGCAATTTACAGCACATGCAAGGAAGGCAGAAATCTCCTTAGGTGCTCTTGTTATCATGCATTTTAGGAAAGGGAAGATGAACTGCTGAGGAGGAGAGAGGCTGGACATAAGCAATGCTAAGAATGAATTGTTTACAGTCCTGGTGATAAATTCAGGCACAGGTTAGTCCCTGAGTGTCTAACCTGCAGCATGTCTGTGGTGCATCTCATGAATGTGCTGCTGGCGAGGTATCCAAGCACAGCAGTTTATCCACAGAGCTGGCACCAAGGCTCAGATTGATTGATAGATTAAAGAGAGACTTTGCTAAAGGAAGGTCACAGTTATGAGAGATTTATTGATTTGCTCTTTGGGGATGGACCATAGAAGAATAGCACCTAATTGTGAGAAGTAGGAAGGTGGCTCCTCACAGTGTATTAAATAGCAATAGCCATCTATCCATGTTTCAAGAAGTGGGAGGGATGTTTGCAGATCCTGCAACCATTGCACCTGGCTCTTCAAGTCTGCCTCACACAGACATAGGGCTATTTCCCATGCCCAAGCCATTCCCACTAATCATCACAGCCCCCACTTCATTTTTGGAGTGACACCATGCTGTTTTTAGGACTTGAAGTATTTCAGCTCCTTTATACCATCATTAATCCTGAAGCTCTTTAATTCTCCCTGTGTCTTCTTCCCCCCTTATCAGTTTTGTGCAATTCTTAGCTTGTCATTTTTATTTACTACTCTCTACTTTCCCAGTGTTTACACACATAACATGCTTGTTTTCACTTTCCCAATAAACAAGAATCCTGGGTTTGTTTTGTTTTTTTTTCCAAACCAATATATTTACTTTCCTCAGCCACATGATTGTGGCTATTTGAACATTTAGGGAAAAAAAAGTTCCCAATTACAATTTGTATTTTTCTACTCAAATTTCCGTTTATTACCTGGCTCTGTTGTTTTCAGCTCTCTGAAGCTGACATTTTAGAGTTGTAATGAGGGATAATTGGTTTGCACTGGGCTCTGTTTGCACACAGCAAATGTAACTGTGTAGCGATCATTGGTAACTAAGCAACCAGTTATGTTTTATTTCTGTGATCAATTCCTTGCTATCTGTCAAGATTAAGTCTAACACAGCACGTGTCCACAAGGGATACAACAATTTGTGAAGTTAAGAACCCATCATCTAAAAGACTAAGAGCAACAGCAGCACAAGGCCCCTGACTTATTTCTCTGACTGCATTCTCTTAGAGACATGAAACCTTTTTCTTTCAGTGGATGGGAAAGCTTAATGGTCTTAGATGGTTAAGGTAGAAGTTCATTGGCTGCCACATTTTATTCCTGAGTTTCAGGCAGTGACAGCCAACCTATATTTACACTTTATCTGTTACAGAAAATTGTTAACATTCAGAGGCTCTCTTTGCTAGTCAGAAGACCAAGTGTGACAGGCTTGACTTGCTTTGCTACTACATCCTGGAAGGTCACCTGGCAGTGGTCACTGCAGGTGAACATCAAAAACTCCTGATTTTCTGCTTTCTCATTCCATGTGAACATTTGTTTCTTCTGTTTAACTGTAGGTAATACTCACCAATTTCAAGGGCTTGGAAAAGTCCTTGTCAGGAAGCAAGGAAGGATGGACATTTCTGGGAAGGAAGGCGAAGTAGAAACCAGACAGCAGGGCAGGATGAGACAGGAACCTTGGAAAAGGGGCACAGTCCCAACTGCACCTAAACAGGAAGGGCAGAGTGGGTCCCATAACTTGATCTTTTTTCATCCAACAGGCCTCAGAGAAACCTGCAGTGCTAACATAGCTCTGATGTCACCCAAGAAGTAAAGTCAAGCAGATCAGAATAAGCACAGACCCAGCCTAAACCCAGGCCCAGGGCAAGGGCTTAAATGCAGCTCCCAGGCCGATGGGTGGCAGGAGCAAGGGTGGAGGTCCCAGATGAGGCTGGTCAAGGTAGTTAGAGGCAGCTGTACAACACTCCTCAGTCTGAGCTTGGATCTGCTCTGCTACCCAAATTCTCTTCCAGAGGGATCACTAGGAGACATTTCATATAAAAGAAATCCATTTTAGCTTCATGCAGGAAAAAAAATGTGGTCCATCTGGAGCAGGTTGTAACAACTCTTCCATCGTTGTCTCTCTACAGCAAATGTTACATGGTGCTTAGAAAGAAATCTTTAGAAGCTCCATCTCCAGACTTAGTTTGCAACTTGTCCTTGTTGCTGCTTGCTGAAAGGAGCCATATGGATTTTGTACTGAACGTTGCATAAATGCTAATATGCAAGTATATTTAGAGGTGGCATATGGGCAATAGTAAATGGAAATGAGTGAGTTTTTTGGTTCAGATTACACAGGCAAGTTCAGTGACACAGATGTGCCAGTGGGTTAGTCAGGAAGCTTCATTATCTGGAGTCCCAGGTTCAGATCTCGATTGCAGTTTTTTCTGCACTTGCTTATGCTGGCTGACTTTGCCAACAGTACTAATGTTTGCCAGTAGATGTAGAAAATCTTGAAGACTTCAGCCATTGTAAAAAAAACCCCACAACATACAATCTGATCTGGATTATATTTTAGACTGGTCAGATACAGCAATCTTTATTCTTTGGGGTCCTGTAGGTACAAAGGTACATGTCAGAGTTATTTGCATTAATTTAGGAAAGTTATGTTGTAGTTTAGTAGCTGACAGAACAGCCTGCTATAGCTAGTAGATGTAGGAGATTGTTTTATTTTTTCTTTTGAATCCTTGCAGAGCACCAGAAAGTCCTGTGTATGTGGGAGCTTGTGGGCTTCGATGCTCTTTCTTTTACAGAGGGTGGCACGATTCGTACTGGCACAGTGTGTCACAGCTCCTGTTGTGCCTGCCCCTGTCAGGGAGCAGGAACTTACTCTGTGCTCAGGCAACAGGTATTTGAGCTGGATCTGAAAGTTCTGGACTGAGTCCCATCTGGCACCAGATGAGCTGATATCTGCACAGTAACTGGCTGTGTTAAGCAATCTCCTACTTTACTCTTCTCTATTTTTCAGTGTTTGGGGAATTTACTCATAGAGCCTCAAGCAAAAGAAAAATCCAAGTTGAGCATAGATGGAAATTTTTCATGAAGCTGTAGATAAGGCATCCCCTTTGATGATAATACCACAGTTTTATCTGCTCTGATTAAAAGGTTAATTAGATTTAGACTTCTTATGCACAAAGGAAAAATGACAGAATCCTGACAGATTTTTACAACTTGCTCAGGAGGTTGGCTTACAGCTAATCCACCATGGTCACTACGGTCCCCTCTTCTGTCACAGCCTGATTCCTCTTTTTTACAGCCTTGCCTGAACATTAAACAGCAGCCATAAAGCATTTTGCCACTGGTCCTGCCAGCTGATGAGTCCTTTTTAAAGCCTACTCATTGCATTGCGTGCATTTCTCTTTGCATAGGGAAGTAGTTAGCTTTGAATGTCACCCAGGCCTATGGAGGCAAGTAGGAAGATGGATTATGCTGGCAGCAATCCATCCATCTGTTCATCTGCCAACACTAATGTTTAGCTTTTCAAGCTCCCAGTTGTCTTAAATAATGCTGACCTACAGGATCTGGGGTGGGAAAGGTCACAGAGCTCATTTAGTCTTCCATTTCTTAAGTGGTAATTAAACTTTCTGAGGTGTTATAGCTACATGCAGGAATTGTTGATGGACAGTACTTATGAGGTTGAGATTAAATCCTTTTCTGAGATGCTGTGTTGCATGAGACTCTTACCATAATGTTGGCTGCAGCATCTCCACTGTATCTTCTCAGAGTACTCCTTAACAAAGGTGTTTACAAAGGATTCGTGTCTGTTTTCCATGAGGGATTAGATGTCTGCATGGACAATGTTTCCTTTCTTTTGATTGATATTATGAAGTTATATCAATAGAGTGGTTTTGCCTCCTTGCTGTGGAGTGTTCAGCTTTGGGTAATTGTGGGTACTTTGTGACAGCCACAAAGGCTGCACACATTCGGTTCTGTGTTACTAAAAAATAAAGCTGGCTGGTTGCCTGCAGCTCTGCCTCGCTGATCTTGGTTCAGCTTTTAGCTCTACTTTGGTAAAATAAATGTGCATGCAAGGGCTCTCATCAGCTACTATGATCTCTGTCTTATTTTTTTCCAGTTGTGAAAAAAATAAAGGTTAACAAGAATGTAGTGACCTTCATTAGGCTCTTGGAATATTTTGCAAAATGGCATGGAAGTAATGATACCTAACTCAGGCTGTGAGAACCCAGAGCTGCTTGGGAGCTGCCAACTTCAGACCCCGCAGCAAGTTACTGGCATAAGAAGTGACATGGAGTGTCTTGTGATTCTGGATCCAGGGTGGGTCTTCATCACACCTGATGAAGGTGAGGTCCTGATGGTGAGGACCTGATGACCTGATGTCATGAGGTCTATATGATGTAGCCAATATTCAAGATCAGCAGCACATGGAGAAGGGATCTGATTCACTATCCTTCTCCCTCACTCTCTTAGGAAGAGCCGCAAAATTGCTGCATTTATTCCTAATTTTCTTCACCATGTTTCATGTGCAGTTGCAAACCTGCACTGCATGAAAGTGCAGCTTGCACAAAGTATCCAGTACATTTGAACAAACAAAAACATTTTCTTACAGCTGGCTTTAAACAAAGGGGCATGTCCTGCCTCCTCTTCCATCATCTTTCACTATAGTGTAAGGTCTGGCAGAAAACCAAAAGGAAAGAGTCCCATGGCAATCTTGGTAAGTTAGAATATATAGATGTGGTTAGGAACATCCCAAGAGTATATGCGTTGGTATTAATCAGTCTTAGAATTTGTTTCTTAATGATGACTTTAAAACATCTACAGTAAACCATGCATGACATGATGTGTCTGGGGGAAACTTGTGTGTGGTGAGAAATCCCATGGATCTGTACTGCCTCCAGTCTGATCTCTCCAAATCCTGTTCCTGTGGGGTCACCTGGGAGTTAATGCCCAGCTGGGGTCAAATACAGCCCAGAGTGATTCTCCTGTCTTGAATGCATCTGATGTGTTTTTAAGTCTTGATATTGTGACCTGAGAAACCTTTGGTGACCAGCTGTTTAGGGCAAATCACACTTGGAAGGCTGCCCTGTGGAATGTGTGCTCCTCCCAGCGTGCTGGGATTTGTCCCTAAAGACATTTACCCGTGCATTTCCAAGTGGAAGAACCCAGAGCCCAGTCCAAACGCCATTTCTGCTCAGCCTAAGCTGCTTTGGGCAGTTCACTGCCTGTTGTGTCTCTGCAGTCACAGAATTGTTTGCAGAGGAGTCATAGTTGCAAATGCAGCAGAACAGCAGCTCCCCACAGGCAGAAATCCTATTTCAAGAAGCTTTTACGTTCCTATCACCTTCTGTCTCCCAGTGCAATAAACCAGTTCCTGTCGTTGTCTGTCCCTACCAGTTTGTGATGGTACCTCATTTCTTCCATCCCCTTGCTTCTAGCTGGGGAAAAGGCAGGACGCTGCAGCTGGGTCTGTGCTCCCCACCCTGACCAGCAGTAGGTCAAGCAGAGCACTTAGATGTGCTAATTGCAAGTCACAACATTTCCTACAGGGAAGACATCAACTGGAGTTTTCTCCAGCCATCAGTGTTCCTAACGCCTCTCATATAGACAGGCAGGCAAGAGGAGATAGAAAAAGAAAATCCAAATAATTTCCATAACTAATTGTAGTGGAGGGGAAGGGAAGAGGTGCAAATCCAACTTGAAAGGGCAGCCTTTGCCTTTGATAATCAACTGGAAAAAATAACTTACTGGAGCATTGAAGAATATGAAACAAAAGCAAATAAGTGATGACGACAGTCTGATCAAAGGGTTGCTATACAAGAGAGACCCTCTGTCAGTGCTGGTCCAGCCTCCATGTGCTTAGGAACCTTGCCCAGTAAATTTGATGAACAGCTACGTGTAATGTAGAGAAAGGAACTGAATTTTTCTCTTGGGATCTGTTCCTGATATAAAGTGCTTTCAGACTCTGTGGGCCATTAGAACTAGGGATTATCAAAAACTGCGAAAGAGAGGGGCAGGGTAATTTTGTTTCCAGTTCCTGAGTTCCCATAGAGGCAAAGGATCTGAATGCACAAATAGAGGGAAAAGCTGATGCATCCATTAGATCTGATCTACACTGGGGCATCTACTGGCAAAACTGTCTTTGTAATGGTATTGCTATAGATAATGCTCCCCTGTGGATATAATTCTTCTGAAATAACAGGTCCAAACCAATAAAAACTTTCTGGGTTAAAAGTGCACATCAGGTGATGGAGTGATACATGCCTGGAGTGGTACTTCTGTTAGGAATAAAAAGTTCCTTAGTAAATTAGTACGTGCTCCTAGACATAAGGCAGAAAAGGTAAGAGACTTTGCTAAGACAAAAAGCATACTCTCAAATTTGCTAATCATACTAAAATCCCCCCCCAAACAAGGCATCTTGCAGTTTGTGCACTTCTTGGTGGGCTTAGATAAATACCATCTGTAGAGAAAGAGGGAGCTCCACTAGAACTTTATCACTTCTTCATTAATGTGTCACCAACCTGAATTAGGAATGATTTTCCCAGAGAAAGCAAGGTCAAAGAGAGAAGTGCTATTTTAGGAAGATGGCTCCTGTGCCCCAAATCCCAAGAGCACTTGTACAAAGTGAAAGGACCCAGTTGTGACTGGAGCACAGCCTGTTGTTTCCAGCGGTCACTCCATTGGGATGAAAGGTGAAGGGTTTCTCTAAACTGCACATTGAAAAATAGGAAGCTGAGAGAGAGCCCATGACACCACCTTCAAAGAGAGTACAGCACTGAGCCTCAGGGAAATAGAGCAAAAAACTGCAACAGCGGCTTTTCCACGCTTTAAACAGTTCTGGAGAGGCAGGGGGTTCCCAGTGGCTATCGAGGGAGCTGAATGAAATTGTCACTTGCGATAAGGCATCCTGAGAGCTGGGGGAAATCCTGGCGCTGTGCCCACTGGCACAGGTCCAAGTGATTTCACTGGAGCCAAGATTTTTACTCTGTATGTGAAATGAATTGCCAGGGTGAAGCTGCAAAAGTAATGCCTAGTAATGAAATCCACTTGCAGCACTGCACCGCTGCACCAGAGCCCTGCTGCAAGCAGGAATGTTTGCACTGGCTCTGGAGAACACCGTGCTGTTCTTGTAGGAGGCAGGAGGAGGCAAGAGGTGTGAAGTGCCGCTGAATTCATCAAGTATGTCACATAACTGCCCCTTTGTGGGCAAACTCACATTTTTTTTTTGACCCACTTTTATTTTTTTGCTAGCTTTCCCAGGATTCCCACGAACACCAGAGACTATCCATCAATATCACCATAGCAACAAGAAGTCATTAATGGTATCCTGCCTATTGACAGTCAGAATCTACAGGGTGCTGAGCTGGTTGGTGAGCCATCACCATCAGTTTCAATGAGAAAGGAAAGAGCTCAGGGTCTCTGCGGAATCAATCCTTTCATTCTCCATCCTCTGCATCTCCCCAGAGAAGTCCTGCATTGTGTAATGGCAGTACGGGACATATTTCTTCCCTTAGCAAGTTCTGTGCAGTGTGTGCTTAGGGAACTGCTGCCAGGAAAAGATGGGGCTGGATTTGTTGCACAAGTAGGGATAAATGTGCCTCTCTTGGGTTTGTTTGCACAGGGCTGTGGTTCTGAGAGACACTTTACATTGCAAATAAGCAACTTATCCTGTAAACCTCCAGGGAGTTCAGAGCAAAGCAGGAGGCTCGGGGGCCAGGAAAGGGGAATGGCAGGCTAAACTGTGTGGAGAGATAAAAGACATGTCATATAATTCTGCTAAATGGTGAAGGAAGGGAAATTCTCAGCAGGTGTAAATTAGCATTGACAAGCAATACTGATTTACACTCAGCTCATGGTCTGGTCCACAGTTTAATCAGCTGAAAAGCATCAGCATCTGAAAGGGAAGGGGTTGTTTAGAGAGGCCCGTGGGAGGAGTTGAAAATGTGCAAAAAAGAAGAAAATAAATTCTCCTTGGTAGGTAGGGAAGAGCTTGTGATGTTCCTTGAGACTGATGCAGAGGCGGAGCCTGGCCAGCTGCACCAGCTCCCTGTCAGGATTCCCACTGCCTCGTAGTGGGCAGCAAACATGTAGTGCTGGACCTCCTGAGGCTACATCCCTCAGCTGAGACAGGTGGTGGGCACAGCCCTGCCTGGTTTTCTGTAGAGGCATTGTGGAGTGTCTCCAGAGCTAAAGGAATAGGAAATGTTACTGCCCATGGCCATCCACACCCGGCCAGGACTACTGGTGCTGCTGGCACACATCTCCTCATGGCAAACCTGCCTCTGCCAGCAGTATGCCAAAGAGCCTGACAGCTTTGGGATATAACCAAGCAAGGTGAAGGATGAGATCATAAATCTCCCTCACGGTCCTCAACATCTCCCCCAGACCTCTCTCTGATCTCAAATGCGTTGCTGGCATGGAAGAAGTCTGCTCATCCACCTACCCTAAGCTTTGAGGAGTGCTGGAGTGGCTTCCAGTGCTAAGTTAATAAACTGACATCAACAGAATTAAGTCGCGGAGCTTCTTTCCCCAGTAGTGAGATGAGAGGCAAGGTTCATATTGCCTGGTTGGAAAGACTGATGCAGTAAGCCACTAGTGCACTCAAAGTTTAACATTTGTGGCTGTGCTGCAAAAAACGTCTTCCTAGTACAAGGAAGGGAGTAGAAACTTTTGACGTACAGCTTATTCTTAGAATTAGGGTGTGATTTCTTTCCTCTGCCCTATGCATTTTAGAGATTAGGCTGCAACTCTTGGGACAGTCTTAGAACAAGGAAGAATACCTTCAGCCACCCTGAGAGAGCCAGCTGCATAGGACTGGTTTTCTGTTGCCCTTCTGGGACTGCTGGAAGCAATGTAATAGGGCATGGGAAATGCTATGTTTCTGTGTGCCCTGATGGTCATGTGTTGCTAGTTCAGCCAGGGGTATTTCCACCTTGAAAGAAATCCAGCATCATGACTCAGGCCCTGCAAATCATGAGTTTAAATCATGAGTTAAATGATGACATTAGAAAAAGGACTTGATTTTATTTTTCCCATTAAATGTGACCTGGCTTTTTACCTCTTCCTTGCCAGAGAGTGAATGAAAATTGTGAGCTGAAATGCTGGTCTTCAATGCGCAAAAGACGACAACATTCAGCTGAGTGCTTAGGTGGAGGCTCTGTTGATTCTCCTCACATGCTGCAAGGGGAAGGGAGCAGCCAGCCCTTTCCTGCTACTGGCTTGATTTACTTCTCCATCTCAGTTCTCACATTCAACTGACCCATTGTGCCCTGCTTTTTCTGCACTGTCCCTTCTGCTTTCCTCAAACACATGCAGAGAGGATCAAGACAGTTTTAGATGATCTGAGGTGTAGTTCCCCACCTCATCATTTTTCAGCTGCAGACATGCTCCATCTGTGTTGCTCTTTCCAAAAGGACGTGCTGCTGGTCACAGCTGGAGGCAGAGCACTGGGCTGGCCGTACTGGGCTGCCTCACAAAGGCGTGCGAGTCATTGACTGAGCGTAGCAGGGCTGGGCTGGGGCACACCTCTGGCAGCTGGGAGCCAGAGGAGAATGGTCTGGAGCTGGCACTGGAAAGTCACAACTGATGTTCAGCCCTTTGCTGGGACTGAGCTTCAAGTCACAGCCTTAACCTTTTCTTCTCCCAGCTTCTTGTAGCCATATTGTAACCATTTTCTGCAGTTAGTGCTGATGTTATATCTATGCAGTGCAGGAATTTGAAGGAGAAGTGGAGGTGCCAGGTTGTAAAGTGAGCTGACATATGGCTTTATAACTCCCAGATCTCACAGGGGGATGGGTAGGTTTTCCTGGCTCAGGTTTGCCTCTGAGGACTGCCTGTATCTTTGCCAGGTTTGGAGCAAGGTCGGAGCCTGTGCTCAGACCATGTCTGTTCCTCATAAGGCCAATAGTGAGTGCTGTGTGTGTATGCCAGGACCAGGGTGGGTGGTGGGCAAGATCTGCTCTGCATGACCCAAAGGCCTGGGAATGCTTGGTTCATAGTGCCTACACAGGTCAGGGGAAACCACCTGGGCCCTGAGCATCAGCTAACTCAAGCCTGAGCATTGTCTCTGCTTGGTTATAACCCTGTGGACTCCTCCTCCAGCTGTAAGAGGGGAGCAGAGTGGCTCACAGTGTTACAGACAAGGGCAGCATCTGTCAATCAGATATACCCTGCAGGTTCATGGGTGCTGTGGGTGATCTGTCCCACGAGAGGACTTCATGGAAAATGGGACATATTTCCTCCTGAGAGGGAGTCATCCAAAGGAGCTTGGTGGTCAGCCAGGGTGTTGAGTCACTGAAAGCTTGGCAGATGGTGGGTGCTGCCATCTCTCGGGATGCTTCACAGCTGATGATGACAAGCAGCTCCAGCTGGGACACTTGATGGGGTTGTCACACTGGTGACAGGAGCATTTGTTACAGAATCAACCTACTCAGCCTTCCTTTGCTGCAAGATGAATGTTAATCCTCTCAAGCTCCAATCCCTCTGCTGCATCATCAGCAGGGCTGTTGGAGCAATATTGTCCAAGAGACTGAACGGTGCATTGGTGAGACAAAAGGATGTACCCTTTCCCAAAGCGAGGAATCAAGAGGGAACACAGGTCACCTTGCAAGAATGAGCCCTGAAATCAGAGTGCTGGAATGCCTGTCCTTGGAGGTAGGCTGGAAGCATCATGTCATCACAGCCTTTTTGAAGGAGGAACACAAGGAGAAAACCATGCTGTGACACAAGAAGGAGAAGCTGCTCAGACTAAGAGAGCAGCCAGAAAAATTCATCAAAGGCACTGCTGCCAAGTGCACAGGTGTGCGGAGCAGTTGGGCTTCTCAGGTGAAACCCTTTATGTCAATAAAAATAGTTCCCAAACAGCTTAAAAATCCCACAGAACAGGAGCCAAGAATACTTAAGTGAGTCAATAAAATGTTGAGAGTAGCTTTTCCACTGCCTTGAGGCTGTTTCAGAGCCAATCTGACCCAAATAGAAGCTCACACGAAGTTGTGGTCATTCGTACACTCTCCTTGTTGGAACTGAGCTGATCCATGGCAGGATGTTCCTATGGTGATCAACAGATACTGTGGACAGATTCTTCTGTGACACATCTGGCTGGCACATGTGTACCCTTTGGGCTGCTCTGACCAGCCAGCCCTGACTGTAGACAAGACCAGTTTTTCTGGACAAGTTGTTAACAACAAGTTGTTGTGTTGCATTGTGTTGTGTTGTGTTGTGTTGAATGCAGTGGGATGGAGGAAGACTTGGAGAAGCAGGAAAAAAATCTCCAAAAGGATTAGGAAAAGAGATGTGAAAGGAGGAGAATGGCTAGACAATATCACATGGCAAAGCAAGCAGCTCATAACACAGCAGAATTTATTGCTATTGCCTGTGCTCTCAGCAGCCTCTCAGCCCTGGGCTGCACTGGGTCTTCAGGAGTTCCCCATTCCAAGCTGTCTCTGAGACTTTGTGGTTCCTGCTTATGTTTAAGGTGAGAACACAGGGACTATAAATACACTGAGCAGACTATAAAGGTTATTGTTTTCCCTTTATTACCTGGTTTTGAAATCAGTCTGGCAGTTGTTCCTCTTGTTAGCAATCCTGATTTATGCCATGCAGCAAACAATGAAAGCAGTGATAATACTGTAAACTCAGGGGAAATTATGGGTAGCTGTTTACCCTAGGAAGGAGAAGAAACCCAGGAAATTGTACTAGTTTAGAGAACTACTGTGGCTGTACCTCTCCTGCTGCAATTAGCAGACACTATATAAGCCATGTTCCTGTTTCAGCTACTAGAACAGACCAAAA